>AYJT01061168.1:0-17170 GCA_001278415.1 Ocimum tenuiflorum | reverse complement strand
AAGGAGGGGTTTATGTGGCCTTGTGCAGGCCATGGGATCATCAACACATTTGCCTTTGCATCTCCCATTTTTGCTTTTTTCTCTAACTGCAATTTCTGTGAAGAAAGAAACAGTCTGTATGGCATGATTGGCATGGTCTGTATTACTGCATTTATTAATGTTGGCCATATTAATTAATGGAGATCGAGTTTAATTTAAAAAGAAATATTTTATCATATTTATTTTTATTAATGTATCAATCATTTTGGACAGTGTAGCACAATGTGTAACACTTCAGTAATAGTAGATCCGAATCGGGAGTGCACGTCGTCATTTACTGATCAGATCCTAAATTCTCATAGATTGGATTACACCGTATGGATTCTCAACATGTATATTAATTAAAATAAATCAATTATGTCAATAATCTAAAATATGTAACATAATGTTCAACATTGTATATAATAAGGGGTCTGAACAACCATGTTACATTACACTATTTATTATATGTCGAGTTTTTATTATTTTATATTAATATATAGTTATTTTAAATTTTAAATTTTTATGTTTTAATTTAAATTTATGGATTTTATTATATTATTTTATTAGATCCAAATTTGAATAACATATTTTATTTAAATATAATGAAGAACCCGCATCTAAATCTCTAAAATGAGAAGTCTTGTAACATAAAAAACGTACTAATATAAGAGGTTGAAAATCAATAAACCGTGAAAGTGAGAGAAAGATGGGAGCGCAACTAATGCTTTGCACAAAGTCAAGAGACAGGAACAAGCTAAGAAAAACACGTTTTTGACTAAGATCTCCATTATGCCTAAACACTCGTACCATCAAATCAAAAAGCACCAACTCAAAAAAAAGAAGATATATATATATATATATATATGAGAACTCATGTTTTGAGAAGAAATCAGACGAAATCTTATCCATTCAACAATCAAGATTTGTGGCTCTGTTTTAAATTTAAGTGCACATCATATCATATGTATAAATGAATTTAACAAAAATAGAAAGGGTAAAGTATCACGAAAACTTGCAAATAAATATATGTAGTAAAATTAGCTAATAAAATAATTATAAAATTAGTGTCAATGGTGTGATATTGTTTTAAAGAAAAAGTGGCAAAGATATGATTTGGATGACTAACCTGCTTATTTTGTTTGTAGATCATACTCCAATAGTATTATTATCTTCAATTTTACTATTAGCCATTATATGTTTGGTTTAATACATACATCTCTTTATATCAAAACAAAATGTATGATTGTACCTTATTGAATTTTTTTTTTTTTTGCATATTTTATACTTTATAGATAAGAAAAAAAGAAATTAAAAGTTTTCATTTTATTCTAAACAAGAAAAAAAGTAAGTGAAAATTTTTTGGTTAAAATAATTTCAGATTAAAAAAATTACTTAAGAAAATTAAAAAAAAATAATAATTTTGTAGACAAGTAAAGTTATCCCAAGACCCGCCAATAAAAATATATCCGATACTATGAATTAATTATTTCTAGACCATCAAAATAGATGGAATTTTTTTTTATACAAAGTATAATTTTATTTGTGCACAATTATTTCTATTGGGTATTTCCCTATTTCTTTTTTATTTTTTGTTGGCCCCAAGCCAGAGTATATTGCTTTGCGAAAGCGTTAGTGAATAAATAGTTGTGGAATTACAGTAAGCCTAACTTTAATCTAGCTGACTTGTTGCAAGTCAGCCGAGTCTTAGAAAATTGTTTGTTATCGAGTAGGATTTGGTTTGTTTACAGTAATATTAGTAGCTGGATTCAAACATTTACTAAAATAAGGTAATGAAAAGCTGTAAATGAGGCAGGATATTATAGAGGTTCGGATATGAAAAATCCAACATCCTCTCTTCCTTTTCAAGAAGGGAATTCACTAATCTTTGTTATACGCGGTGTTTGAACACGATTTACAACTAGGATTCTTCTGAAATAGAAAGCTTCTAATGCATTTGGTCGCAGGCACGACTAGTCTTAGAAGCTTTACTGAAATCCGCTTCCTAGACTTCTTGATCTGCAGGTGAAGATTTGAGTTCTCTTCAAGAACGTGGATCTGGCTTTGGTTGAGTGTTGTTCTTAGAAGAGAATTTGAGAACGATCTCGGAATCCTTGATTGTAAACAGCTTTCGGATCTCCGGTGTGTCTCGAGTAAGAAAACTCAGAAAGCTGGAATGCTTTAGAGAGAGAGCTTGAGAGCAAATTGCTATGAGCATATGAACTTGTAAACTTGTAACTCGTAACATTCTCTCTTCTGGTGACTCCTCTATTTGTAGGTGAGGGATTTGAATAGTATCCATTAGAGACAACGGACAAATCCCTTCTTTTCGACGTCAGGAATTATAGTCATTGATGTACTTCTTGTAGGCTTTATTAGCTCTTTACCCGGAGGATATTCGACTGAGGTTATTATTCGTTGGATAATAACCGGTTGACTGACCACCTTCTAAAGAAACATTTGGTAGGTCAGCTTTGCTGCAGGTCTACTTACTTCTGATATTCTTCTTTTGTCTCAATTATACTTGGTGACAACTGGGCTTTAAGATTGACTTAGAACTGACATCGTTTTATTGACCTTTTCTTCGAAGTGACAATTAGCTGAATTACTTGTCAGCTTTGGAGTCTTTTTGTCTCTTCCTCAACTGGTCAGTTCATGATTGAACTGATGAACTGACTAGCTGTGTTAATCAAAACTGTTTTAGTAGTTGAGGTCTTACAGCTGAAAGAGTCAGTTGTAGTTTCTCACACCTGTGCAAGCACAACCATGGTATGCACTTAGAACTTGATCTTCATATACTTAAGGTCTTGAATTCTTCCAGCTCCAGCTCTCTACGAACTTAAGCTATTACAAATTCAATCCTATACAAGATTACATTCTAAGATCAGTTCTACACTAATGTTGCCCTAATGGTGTTTGACATCACTCAAAATACAAATATTCCTAATAATTTCCCCCTTTTTGATGATGTCAAACCCATATGCGGCTGGAAGAAGTGAAGGGAGCTACAACTGACTTCCCCCTTAATATGTTCTTCCCTTTCTAGTTGTTTTTCTTAACATTCCCAGAAAAATACAAGTGTTTAACTAACTTGTTGAAAATTTAAGTAAATTGGGATGCAGGAAAATTGTTGTAGCTTGATAACTGATCGCAGTTAACTGTGCATACCCAGTTGCAGCTATATAAAGCATTTAAAATCTTTGAGACAATTACGTATTTTAATTCAAAGAGTTGAAGCCAATCAGTTTCATATAACTTGCAGATTACATTGTACAAATGGTTTTGAAAAAGTAAAGCATGTACAATGATGAAGTTAAAACTGACTAACTAAGGCTCTTCAGCTAGCGTCCCCTTCCTTTTGCTTCTTAGCTAATGATGATATTAAAACTGACTAACTAAGGCTCTTCAGTTGGCGTCCCCTTCCTTTGGCTTTTTAGTTGCCTTCTCAGCTTCTTTGGCAGCTCTTTTCTTCTTCATTTTCTTTTCAGAAGCCTTCAACTTCTCATACTCTTCCTGGTCTCTCTTCAGCTGTCATTCTTCCCCCTTTTTGACAAAATTAGAAAGGAAGCTAATGCTTTGGTTGATCACGTGAAGGCTTGACAAAACAGATTGTTGGACACGAGTCACAATTTGAAGAATTAGCATGGAGTCCGGAGCTGGTTGTGCAGTAGCAATTGAGGAAGTGGAAAGGTGTCCTCGAGATCCAGCCTTTTGGGATAATGCAAGATCTAGCTTTGGAGCTGGCTGTAGGATAGTGGAAGGAGCATGTCCGAGGAAAAGATTCATCTGCAAGTCGGAAGGATCCTGTTCTAGAAGATGTACTGCAGGGACTTGCCGGAGAGGCAGAGCGGCAGTGAATCATGCTGGGATAATAACCTCCTGAGGAGGAGCAGTGATAGTTGGGGCACTGGTTGACTGTGGCTGGAAGGACGAAGATGTGGAGGAGGGTCCCTTGGCAAATCAGCAGCTGGGGATGAGGGACCAGTTAGGGGTGTTTCTTCAATGAGCAGTCCTTCCCCCTCATTCAAGTCTGGTAGACCCGACTAGGTCACCTCAGCAGTTGCCAGTTCGAAGAGAGGAGGGTCATCTTCAGCTTGAGCTTCCTAGACTGGGCTGACTAGAGACATCTCGGTTTCATCTTGCTGTTCGGATTGAGAGGCCTCATCGAAGCAGCTAGTCTCAGCTCCATCTCTTTGTTCATCCTGAGATGGGGGCTTGGCACTTGCTCTTCATCAGCTATGGGAGTAGGAGACTTAGTAGCTTGTTTAGCATAAATAGCTTGGTCTCCCTCAAAGGCTGTCTCGGAATGTTGAGAAAAATTTTTGATGTTGGAGAGCAGCTGGGTCAACCGGAATGAAAGAAAGATGAGTTCCGGTCTGTTCTTAGACGGGGCTGATACTGGTTGGGCTGGAGACAGCTGCTGCAGGTGATTTGATCTGAAATCCTTGAGATGAGCTGGGCCGATTCCAACTTGCTGTACAGGTGGAAGCTCTTCTGAGCCTGTTGTCATTCTATGGGAAATGATCATATTGATACGATTGTGAAGTTCCCCCTTTTTAGTGGCATGTTCTTCTTATTACTCATCCAGGTTTGCATCCACAACTCTTCATTCCTCCAGAATGTGAGTCCTATTTTTGCCAGGAGGATCATCATTTCCTTGCAATATGTCGAGTAACTCCAATAGTAGTATCTTGTTACCCTGATGGCTTCGCGCAAGGTCAGCTGGACAAGAGAATCCTCATCTCCTTCCAACTCCTTAATGACGGACTCCAGTTGGGAGCGAGAGCTCCCTTCTATCATGTTTTCAGCATTCGTGCTCTGTTTGATGATGTCGACATTTACTACAGAGGTTGCGGCGGAGGGGTGGCACCAGTCGAGGATTCTCTGGCACTTGAAGGCAGAGTTGGGTAGGCCAGTGGATGGAATTATGATCTGAGCCTATGTGCATGTCTCAGCCGTGAATGGATTGTCCCTCGAGTCCTATACTTGGTGAGGACTGTCACTGGGGCGGCTGGTCTGGCCAGCTCCAGCTGCAATAAAAGGACCCTTAAAGAGTTGGTCCAGAGAAGAATCAGAGCTGCTGCTAGTTCACGGGCAGCTGACTCTTTAATGATAACCCCCTGAGTTCCTTGGGTTTCATCATGAAATATTATTTTCTTAGCAGCCGGTTTCTTGGCTACCAACTTCTTTCCCTTCTTTGCCGCCAGAGTTGCTTCCTTGGCTACCGGAGTGACCAAGGATCTCTTCTTGGCAGGGGTAGATGCACCCCTACTGCTCACTCTCCTTTTTCCCTAGAGTACTTCTTTGAATGTTTCAGCCTCAGCTGCCTTTCTAGCAACTGCCTCATCTTTCACTCTTTGGGAGCTGGTTTCAGATTCAGCCACGGTGGCCACCATTTGAATTGCATCATGGCTGGGAGGGGGACTGTACTCAGCATTAGAAGCTGTTTGCGCAGTTGGCTTATGCGGCCTTTTTGCCTTGTAATCTTTGCCAGGTTTTTTCTTGGCCGATGGGGGAATGAAATAAAAAGTTCCTAACTCTTCTCTCGGACCGACTGCCAGCATCATAGCCTCAAGGATGTGGCTGCTTGCTAGCCCGAAGTGGACATGTTTCAAAAAAATGTGTGGTACGGATGGTATGGTTCCTTTGGATGTTCTCAATCATCTTATCATAGATGAAGTTGGCCTAGTAGGCTTTCTTTCTACCATCTATGACCATCATTGGTTTATATTTTTTGCTGGACAACTCTGACTTTGTCCCAAGATCGCACACGATCCCTTCGTTTACCACATCGAGCAGGATTTTGTAGATTGGCTGCAAGGAGCCCTTTGGTGTCTACAGCTTGAACTGCATCTGTGCTTTCTTGGTGATATCCTTCCAGTGATTCCAGTGTGTTTCCTCCGTCTTCTCGTAGACAACCAGATAGGTAGGTATGTAGACACCTTCTTAGGAGAGCCCGAAATGTTGGGCGAGGAATACTGGAGAAATGGTGATCTTTTTCCATAAACCTTCGTCAGGAAGGCCTGAGAATCCTCCTGAATAACAACCCTCTTGTAGAATTCAGCTACAAGATCGGGATAGAATCAAAGCGAGGCAGAAGTCACGAACTGCAAAACTCCTGACTTGTGGAGCTTCTTTCTCAAGTTTCTCCACCAGCTTTGGACAGTCTTTGTATTGCTTCTTGAGCAGAGGCATATTGAGAATCTTGTTTTTCTCAATCTACATCTGCTTCTTCTCGGCGTTGGTCAGTTATTTAGATCCAGTTTTACAAATTGAGGCAAGTGTGGCAAGAGGAATGACTTCGGGAATATTTTGAGCAGATTGGTCAGGTGCGATGGAAGAATTGGAGTAGATTTGAAATTCAAAGGTTTTAAGGTAGGGTTTTAATGGAGATTGGGGATTTTCAAATATGGAAGGTTAGGAATGCAGATGATCGAAAAATTTGATCATGCATGATGATGTTCCTTTTATAGCAAGGTTTGAATCCATCGACGGATGAGATTCAAATCATAAAAGAGGATTTAATGGACATGATTGACCGGCAGAGGTCATGCGAGAAGGTGGTTTTGGGCACGTCCGATCGTGTCAGCCACTTTCCAAGTGGCAGTTTTCTACTGGATCTCCTCATGACTGGTCATAGTCCCATTTAATGCGCATTTATGTCATTTGAAATTTGAAATTAATAACATAAGGGTAGAAGACATTGATGCCTTTTTTTAAAAAATATATTCCCCTGAATTAATGACTTAGAGCTTGGACTCAGTCGACCATCATCAGCTGTGACTGAGGGATGGGACTCAGTTTCTTTAGAGCTGACTCAATAAAATCTTCAAAATTTTATACACACAGCTGAGAACTTGGACTCAACTGTCATCCCACTAAGTAACTGACAACTGATCAGTTATTAGGCGTCCCACTCACAGTGATCAACCTATTAACCAATAGTATCCTTGGTCAGTACTTATTTCGTAGCTGAGAGTTTGGATTGAGCTGACTGATATGAAATTATCTTCATATTATAATTTGATAACCGAGTGCTTAGACTCAATTACCATCCAACTATAGATAGTATAGCTGACAGCTGAGAGCTTGGACTCGGCTGTTCTTATACTTCGTAAGGAATTTACTCTTCTTCAGCTACCATGTCCAGGCCTAGCAATCAGAGCTGGGTACACAAATGCTTGAATCTGGTCTCCTGAAGAGGCTTTGTGAAGATATCAGCCAGCTGATCATTAGTCTTCACATATGCAGTGGAGACATCTTTCTTCTCGACATGATCTCAGATGAAGTGATGTCGGATGTCGATATACTTTATCCTCGAATGGTGAACTGGATTTTGAGTAATGGCTGTCGCGTTGATGTTGTCGTAGAAGATAGGGACAACTTTAGTTGCTACTTTGTAATCCCTCAGCTGCTGTTTGATCCATAGCATCTGGGCACAACAGCTTCCAACAACTACATACTCAGCTTCGGCTGTTGAAGTAGCAATTGAGTGTTGCTTCTTGCTGAATCATGAGATTAGCTTATGACCAAGGAATTGGCAAGTTCCGCTGGTACTCTTTTTCTATCGATTCTGTAACCTCCAAAGTCAGAATCTGAGTAGCCCTTCAGATCTAAGCTATCATCCTTTGGATACCAAATACCAACGGTCTCAGTTCCTTTCAACTATCCGAATATCCTCACAGTTGCATCCATGTGTGATTTCTTCGGATTAGCTTGAAATCTTGAACATACTCCGACTACATAGTTGATGTTCGTTCAGTTGGCAGTCAGGTATAGCAGGGATCCTATGATTCCACTGTAAGCTGTAGGATTTACTGGTTCACCTTCTTCATTGAGTGTCAGCTGGATATTCGTACTTATTAGAATTCTTAGAGTTTTTGTCTTCCCTAGGCAGAACTTCTTGATCAGCTCGGAGCTATACTTTTGCTGGTTGATGAATATACCCTTGGGCATTTGCTTGACTTGTAGTCCTAAGAAGTATGACATTTTTCCCATTATGCTCATCTAAAAGTTGTCTTGCATCAGCTGGGCAAACCTTTCTCACATAGCCGGATTTCTTGAGCCAAAAATGATGTCGTCCACGTAGATTTGGACAAGCAACATATTTCCATCGTCTTCAATCCAGAAGAGAGTCCTGTCAATCTTCCCTTTTGAGATCCATTCTTCAGCAAAAAACGTGACACGGTCTCATACCAAGCTCGGGGAGCTTGCTTAGCCCGTACAAAGATTTCCTTAGCTTCTACACCTTGTCACTTTGCTAAAAACCTGGTGGCTGTTCCACGTAAATTTCTTCTGACAGCTCTTCCTTCAGAAATGCACTCTTTACATCCATTTGGTAGATGATGAAATTGTGGTGAGCTGGATATTTTAGGAACAGTCTAATAGCTTCAAGCTTTGCGACTGGAGCAAAAGTCTCGTCGAAATTGATTCCTTCACATTGGGCATATTCTTTGGCTACCAGTCTTATTTTTTTGCGGGTTACAACACCATTTTCATCACGTTTCTTCTTGAAAACCCACTTGGTACCGATGATCTTCCAATGATTGGGGCGGTCCACCAAGTACCGTACATTTTTGTGGATGAATTCTGCAAGTTCCTCTTGCATGACTGAGATCTAGTTGGGGGATGCAAGAGCTTCCTCCAGCTTGGAGGGCTCTATTTGGGATAGAAAGCAAGAAAAGAAAGCTTCCCAGGATCTAGTGCGAACTGGATCAGGTGCATCATCTAGAATTTCTTCAGCTGAGTGATCCTTTAGCTAGTGAGGAGGTTGGATCACTTCAACTGAAATAAGTTGGGCGTCGGAACGGTGAAGTTGTGTAGCTGGGACAGGCACATCAACTGCAACTGAAACGTCCACCAAACTTTCGGATGAAATAAACTCCTCCGTCACAGTTCTTTCTTTAAGAACTGGGGTTCCAGTGGTTAACTCCGTCCCAGTTCTCTCGCCTAGAGCTGGGTTCTAGTAGTTGTCTCCATCTCAGTTCTTTCTCGAAGAACTGGGGTTCTAATGGCATTTTCCATCTCAGCTGATGATTCAGGAACATCTTCAACTAGGCTGGGTCGAAGTGGAATTGGATTAACAACTACGGTGTTTTCTTCAGCTGGACTTACAACTTTAATTGAGGTTCCCCCTGCTTCGGTTGCACCTTTAGTTGGATCTTGAATGGTTGTTTCTTCTAAGGTTTCAGCAAGAACTTCTGCATCACAGACCTTCTCAGCCATTTGGACTTCGGTTGAGGAAGCTGATTCTTGACATGAGGTTCCAGAAATATGCCTAGCTGGTTTAGTCAGTTGCACACCACTAGTGTTGCCCAGCTGAACTTTTGTTTCATCAGCCTCTGAACAACTCAAGGTTAGCTCTGCAGTGTTCCTGCGCACTAAAGTAAACTCATCAAAAATATCATTGCATGTTATTTCCACAAGAAGGGCTGTCTTATTAAATATCCTAAACGCCTTGTGAGAGGGGTATCCATATCCTAGGAATACACCCTCATCAACTTTAGGTGAGAAGGTATGTAAATTGGACTTCCCATTCTTGTGAATACAACATGGATAACCAAATGCACGTAGATGAGTCAAAGAAGGCTTACGAGCCTTTTACACCCCATAGGGTATTTTGTTCAATCGTAGGTTGATGGAGCTGTGATTCTGAGTGTAGCAAGTTATGCTGATGGCTTCAGCCCAGTAGCTTTGTCCAAAGCATGGACCTTGAGCTTCCTTCAGGGTTCTGTTCCTTCTCTCTACAAGACCATTCTGCTGCGGTATCCTCGGAGCTAAATGCTCATGACTGATCCCATGATCTGTGCAGAAGTCCATAACGGGTCCGTTGCAGAACTTTGTCCCATTGTCTGATCTGATCCTGACAACTTTACAACTTTTCTTGTTCTGAACCTTTAGGATCGGCTCCGGCAATGCTATCTTCCCCTCAGCTTTGCTTCACAGAAACTCCAAAGTCTTCTATCACCAGCATAGTGAAGCTCTTGCCTCCAACTGTTTGGGGAGTAATTGACCCAAACAAATCCATCTGAAAAAGCTCTCGGACTTTAGAAGTGCTCAGATCGACAACTTTTCATTTAAAAGATACTTACTCAGCTGGCAAGCTCCGCACACTCCTTTTTTCTTCATGATATCAGCTGGCAACCCTTCGACCAAACTATAGTTTACAAGATAGTTTATGGTCTTGAAGTTGAGGTGGTTAAGTCTCTTGTGTCATAACTACCTGGTCTCCATCGAACTGCGTAATACCAAGCAAGAACTGGGGCTCTTGCTATTTCAATTGACGATATAGACCTCCTTTCCTAACACCTTGAAGGATAATTTCCTTTGAGATCATACTCTTAATTTAGCATTTGTTCTTGGCGAACGTCGTCTTGTATCCGTGCTCTCCAAGTTGGCTAATGCTTACTAGGGTTATGCTTCAAATTCTCCACAAGTTAGATACTATGCAGGGTAACTCTGTTGATCTTCAAAGCTTGAGTTGCAATGGTCTTGTCTCTGGAGTTGTCCTCGAAAATAACTGATGGGCCATTGACTGGCTTGATGTCTGACACGATCTCTTTCATTCCAGTCATATGCCCTGAGCAACCGCTGTCTAGAATCCACAACTCAGCTTCTTTGTACCACGACTGACTCTTGTCTTCTGTGACCTGTAGCCACAGAGAGGATGATTAAGGTGTTACTTAGGGTCCTTAGGGGTCCTCATGGTAATGAACCCTTTGGGGATCCATACTTATTTAATTTCTAAACTTTTGACCTCTTGGGCAACTTTTTGCACTACCTTCTTTTTCATCCTTAGTTGATAATACACACAGTCATGATGCTTCTTGCTAAACTGTGCGCGTGTGTGAAAGTTATGCTTGGGGGCTGAATTCCTAGTTGGAACTTGCTTCTTTGCATTACTTCAAGGTCCTGACCCTCGGACAATTATCTTAGACGTTTTAGAATGATATCCCAGTCCTTGAGGGTTGGTTCTCTCACTCGTCCAACTATACTCAAGTTTTTTGAGTCTCTGCCCTTACGAGAGTCGGCTTGTTGAGGGTCTCGAGTCTATTTTTCTAGAATTAGGGTGTCTCCAGCTTGCTTTCGCACAACTGGGATGAGGAGTAGCTGGTGCTCTAGACGGCTGGGTTTCTCTTAGCCTCATAGCTTTAAGAAGAGCTGCTGACTTTTTAGTTAGCTGTCCGTTTTCAGCTGTGCAGCTTTGGTAACTGCAGCTAGCCTAGACGGCTAGCCAGCTTGTGTTTGAGTTGGGAGAAACACAATTTTCTCCCTGCCTTTGTTCATGCATAAAGTATTTTTATCACTCAAAGCTGATGGTCATGACCTAACCCGCCTTTTTTAATGCATGATTTTTGTATGCTGATTAAATGCTCTAAATCTCTCGAGCTTTTATTAAAAGATGCAAGTATTTTATCTTGCTCGAGGTTTTTGGTCTTTAGGGTTTCCATTGTGAGAGATAAATTCTCCGCCCTAAGTTTTTCAACGACAGTTGTCACTGACTGAGCACTGTCGAGCTTAGCTGTTAATTTTAAAACTTTCTCTTAGAATGATGCATTTTCATGAGAAATTTTTTATTGCAATATGCACATGTAGTTGAAATCCTTTGAAAGGGATTCCAATGATAGGTCCTAAATCAGAATGACATGACTCTAAGTCCTCGTTTTCCTGAACAAGCACATGTAATGATTGAGAGGGATCACCTACCTTATCCTTAGCTGAGGTATGTACAATTTTCTTCTCCTCTCTGATGTCAGCCATGAATGCTACGAGCTGCTCCTCATCATCGGAGCTGCTGGCGGATTCAGACTCTAGAACTTGGTCATCATATAGAATTTCCAGCATTTTGGTTCTGGTCAGCTTGGCCTCCGCATATGCCTTTGACACCCTTCGCTGAAAGCTTTTCTTCAACTTTGGTCGTTCCTCCTTTCCAATGTGAGGACAATCAAACTTAAGATGATCAGGAGAGTTACATGCAAAGTAAGTATGTTGCTTCCTTCTTAAGAACTGAGATTTCTTGGGTTTCTTTTCTTTCTGGGAAGTTGTCTGGGCTTCGGTCTTAGCCTTCTCCAGCTTGTTTGTGAGGTCCACATTTGTTCCTCTAGCTCCTGAATTGAGCTGGCTGGAGACTTCTCAGCTGAATTAGAGAGTTTTTCAGCTGGGGCTGGTGATGCATATTATTGACGTAATGGCTTTCACGGTGAGGACTTTTTTGCAACAAATAGGGCCGCATCCTCCAGCTTTGACGATTGCTAGGTACCCTTCTTGGCTTCATGCTCGTTCAATCGAGCAAGGTTGAACTCATGTGCTCGTAAGGAGTTGAACACATCTTTGGTAGGCATCTTAGATATATCTCTTTCCTTGAGAATTGTCACATTTACAAATCAGTCCTCTCTCGGCAACCTTGCTAAGATCTTTGCATTCAACTCAGCTACGGGGTAGGTTCTGCTTAGAGCTTAAAGCTCGCTGACAATGGAGTTAAAATGAGCCTCCATCTGCAATATAGATTCTCTAGTTAGCATAGAAAATGATTCATATTTTTCTACGCAAGCCTGGAGTTTGTTCCGTGTGATATGCTCGGATTCTTCGCATAGCTCTTCAAGGAAATCCCAGATTTCCTTAGCAGAATCCTAGTGGGCGATATCTTTCATGCGATCCTCATCTAACATTGAGAATAAGATGTGTTGAGCCAAGTACTCTATTTGATGACGACCCTTATCCTCCGTCGTCTATTCAGCATGTGGCTTTTCGACATATTCTGGCTGATCGTTGGTTTGCCGGTTGGTGTTGATCTTTTGAATTTTGATGGGGCCTACCTCTATTACCAACCACATATCTTCGTGCTTGCTTAGGAGATGGGCTTTGATGTGCCTTTTCCAGCTTGTATAGTTCTCCACTGTAAACTTGGGCAAATGGGTGGAAGCCATCTTAGAATCTCTCAAGAAAATCCTGCTCGCAACAAACACTAAGGAAAAATGGATCTGGTCCTAAGTGTCGAAAAAATAGTAAGTTTTTTGGACCAACTGCTCTGATACCAATTGTTGGTCTAAATCAGAGTATATTGCTTTGCGGAAGCGTTAGTGAATAAACAATTATGGAATTAAAGTAGACCCAATTTTAGTCTCAACTGACTTGATGCGAGTCAGTTGGGTCTTAGAAAGCTGTTTGTTATCGAGTAAGATTGAGTTTGTTTACAATAATACTCCAGCTACTAATGTTAGCTGGGTTTCAAACACCTAGTAAAATAAGGTAATGAAAAGTTGTAAATGCGGCAGGATATTATAGAGGTTTGGATATGAAAAATCTAACGTCCTCTCTTCCTTCTCAAGAAGGGAATTCACTAATCTTCGTTATACATCATATTTGAACACGATTTACAACTAGGTTTTTTCTAAAACGAAAAGCTTCCAATGTTTGCGATTGCAGGCATGACTGATCTTAGAAGCTTTACCGGAATTCGCTTCCTAGACTTCTTGATCGGTAGGTAAAGATTTGAGTTCTCTTCAAGAACTTGGATCTGGGTTTTGTTCAGTGTTGTTCTCAGAAAGGAACCAGAGAATTATCTCGAAATCCTCGGCTGTAAATAGCTTTCGGATCTTCAGTGTGTCTCGAGTAAGAAAAATCGAAAAGCTAGAATGTTTTAGAGAGAAAATCGCTATGAGCGTATGAACTTGTAAACTCGAAACTCGTAAACAGTAGACAAATCCCTTCTTTTCGACGTCAGGAATTATGGTCGTTGATGTACTTCTTGCAGGCTTTATTAGCTCTTTATCCGGAGGATATTCAACTGAGGTTATTATTCACTGGATAATAACCGGTTGACTGACTACCTTTTAAGCAAAGAGTTGGTAGGTCAGCTCTGCTGCGGGTCTGCTCACTTCTGATATTTTGCTTTTGTCTCAGTTGTACTTGCGGACAACTAGGCTCTAAGGTTGACTTAGAACTGACTTAGATTTATTGACCTTTTCTTCGAAGTGACAGTTAGCTGAATTGCTTGTCAGCTTTGGAGTCTTTTTGTCTTTTCCTCAGCTAGTCAGTTCATGATTGAACTGATGAACTGACCAGCTGTGTTAATCATAACTATTTTAGTAGTTGGGGTCTTATAGCTGAAAGAGTCAGCTGTAGTTTCTTATAGTTGTGCAAGCATAACTGTGATGTGCACTTAGAACTTAATCTTCATATACTTCAGGTCTTGAATTCTTTCAGCTCTAACTCTCTACGAACCCAAGCTATTACAAATTCAATTATATGATCAGTTCTACACTAATGGTGTTTGACATCACTCAAAATACAAATATTCATAACATCTTTGTATTCATAACATCTTTGTTGCTGCCTAAAAATTTTTAAACAAAAAAAACAAAGATAAAAAAGGAAAAGATTGTGCACATGTGTGAACACCATGCAAGAGATTTTTCTATTTTATATACTAATTTATTGAGAGTAAAATTGACGCAGCCAATGTATTCGAAACTTAGAGGCCGAAGCCCACTTAGAGCTCGTCAGAGAATTATTGAATGACCTAACACAGTCGGAAAGCCCAACTAAGGTCGAAAGCGGTTACTCCGAAGCCCACTATCTGCACCCACTAACCGCATAGTGGGAACCGCTGTAAACATGGGGATTAAAATACCCCTTCCCCCATTCTTTTTAGAGGGCACACGATTGAACGGCAGAAACAAGATTACGACACTTACCTCTCGCTCAATTGCTGCTTCTTATGATTTTTGCTTGTTGTTTCTCACAAAAAGTTCCATCTCAATTGTTCATGAAAATTTGACCCACAACAATAGGCGTCGTATGTGGGAAATGATAAAAGAAATAGCAGGCGGAATCACATCTAACAAATCGGAATCTAAAGGGCAGGTGCGACCATCTCGAGTCGGAAACTTGTTGTTCATGGGCTGCAAATTTATCAGTTGCAGCGACAATACGCGGATAAGGTCAATGAAGATCTGGACGGGGCTAAGGGAAGATTCTTCGAGGATCTTTGGTTGAAACCCCAATATCGGTTGCACGCACCTGGAACTGCCTTCAATGGATTAGTCAAATGCAATTAATAGATTTGTGTGCTTTCATGTCTGCCCCAACCAGAGGAATCGCATCAGCAAGAGGCAATCCCCAAATCAATGTTGGGATAATCGAGTTAATTAGGTTCCTTTAATTTAGCAACGGCCTCCTTTGGAAGGAATCCTAGAATTCAACCTTCAAAAAGCGCTTCGAAACAATTTCGTACTTTGTTAAGATAAGAGTGTGAGGCACTTTGAGGTGGATGCTTTAGTTTGCCACTCAATTATGGAGGTCGAAACGAATGTGAGAGGTTGCTTCCATTTGTGGCCCAATTGATGAAGCTTGAAGAAGCACCCCAAACTCCACATACTCGAAGTCAACCACCTACCATCTCCGTTCCTAGGGCTGAATCTACTTTTCTCTCTTGATCCTTATTTATTTCCCTATTATTCGTGTCTCATTGTTTTGATGCAAATAGTTGACAATTTGGTGCTACAAATGGGAACGTGCAAAATTCGAGGCGCGTCTAAAAAACCATCGCCCATAGATAAAAGCTGATCACGTAAATCACTGTGCGCTAGTGCTCCTCCGAAAACTGAGAGAGTTCAGATGCTTGGGGATTAAGTTGCAGTTGCAGCCGCCTATAAGATGTTTGATAAAATGTCTGAACCAACTTTGAAACTATTGTAGATGCGCATGAAAGGTGTGAGCGGTCCGAATCTAATTTTGAACAGATCGATCTAAGGATATCGATTTATGAAGCAAGATAGCTGAAATGAAGCAATCAAAAAATCCTCTCGACTTGCGCACTCAAAGATAAGAATTTATAAACTTTGAACGTATAATTAATTTTTATTTATGACAAAATTAATTTTATGTTTCTTTGAGTGACGATAATCGACAGCCGATACACCTTCTTTCGTTGAAAAGTTAAAAATGGTTCGTCTTCGCTATTGTTGAGGTTCGGAATTTCGTAAATAGAATTATAGAGAACTTCTGTAAATAGTTGCGAGCGGTTTGTCAAATATTTGGATAAAAGAAACAAGTAAAGATGAAAATGGTTGTTTCTTTCTCATTTACTACTGAAAAAAATCATACCCCCTCCCTTTAAAGGGTGGAGTCTTATTTATACATTAACTTCATGCGTTACAAGAGTGGGTTAGTGGGCAACGTTTCCCTGGATCGTGGGTCTGTGCGTGGCTCGTGCTTCTGATAATAGTGGGCAACGTTTCCCTGGATCGTGGGTCTGTGCGTGGCTCGTGCTTCTGATAATAGTGGGCAACGTTTCCCTGGATCGTGGGTCTGTGCGTGGCTCGTGCTTCTGATAATCGGTCTTTTTGCATGTGTTTTGATTGTGTTTCGTCGTTGTTTGAGTCTTTGTTTGTTTCATTTTCGATCGATTATTATTGTTTTGTGTTTCGTTCTTGTTTTTCTCTGTTTTGTAGGTTTTTGGGTCATAAAACAAAGTTTCGAAAGAGTTACAGGTTGTTGGTTCCGAACCACTGACCGTTGGTTGCATTTCCACCGACCAGAGGATAGAAAGCACTCTCTCGGGTCGCCAGTACCGACTCGTCGACCGGCGGTTGTGCTCCTGTCGACCTATTTGATGAAGAAAACTCTCGGGTTGCCATTTGGAGCTTGCCGAGCATCAGGTGTGGCTATCGTGCTGAGCCGTCGATCGACGGCTTAGAGCCGTCGGTCGATGGTTGGGTAAAAATCTGTGCTTTTCGGCCCAGCTGCGAGGATTTGACCTAGTTTCACCCCCAACCTATAAATAGGGGTTCAAGTGGCGGATTTTGTTTTCTTCTATCCCTTTTACAACTTTGTGTTAGATTAGATTTAAATACACTTTTTAATGCTTTCTAGATTAGATTTGTTTTGCTTTCCGGATTGTGACAGTCGGATCGTCAAATTTTTATTACTTCGTTTACATTCTTGTAAGTTACTTTAATTCACTTTCATAGAACATTGTAGAACTTTAAATTTATGAATATGTTTATGATTTCTTTTGTCGTTTTTTATCGAATTATTTTGATTATGAGTAGTTAAATTTACCCAGTGGATTCTTGGGTTTATGTTACGAACAATGATTTGAATGAAAGAATGAATCAATTTTCAATAATCCTTTGAATCTTTCGGTTTC
>AYJT01061141.1:0-17161 GCA_001278415.1 Ocimum tenuiflorum | reverse complement strand
CATCAAACACATCGAAAGCTTCTCTCACTTCCTCCAAACTCAGACTTGTCTCCTCAAGAATATCGAAAATCACGGCGTGGTCCACCCTTGTCGGAAGCTTATCTTGGCAATTATAAATCGCCAAGCTTCTCAAAACCATCTCCACAGCCATGGCCACCATGTTCTTTGGAGATTGGGACCGCAAGAAGAGGGTGGAAATCCTTTTTCTGGTGATTTCCAATTATGGTTTTTTTTTTCTAATTTAGGATTTTATGGTGGCTACAAGGGTAAAAAAGTAAACTTATACAATAATTTTATTTTCTAATAATAAAGGGGCTGTATTGAGTAATTTAGTGGTTTTATTTAGAATCGCCCTTATCAAAATTATCATATTTTCCAAATTGTTGAACATTTCAAACATCCTAAAAAATTTACAAGAAGTTTATCAATCCCGTGCAAGTCCGGAACCTTTCTCTTGACATCCAAAACACATTTTCATTTAGGTGTCTCACGTACGGTTTGGGGTTGTTTCTACATACAGCTCGAAAACAATTCTATGTCAAGCTTGAAGTATTACATTTCATGAGATACAACTCGTTCATCTTATCGAGATATATGTATTTCATTTATTTGCCAAGAACTTCAAGTTTAAGTAACATGGGGGTAAGAAAGAATTTCTAAACATGTGGTTAGCTGAGGTCTTGGATGATTGGATATAGAGCAGCACGATAGATTTAAAGTTGATGCAGTAGGTCTATAGAAAAGAGATGACCAGGGCCCACTAAACTGTTGCCAAACTGATAATTGTCATCAGCATAAAGTACTCCAAAAGATAATGATTAATGTAGAAGAAACTTAAGTGTGAATAAACCAAACATTTTGGCCAACATACCGGTTGAGAGGGTTGGAGACTAATGGTTCCCTCAATATCAGTGCTTGTGTCCACAGGGCGAACTGGGTAATTCACAACTTTCTCCCCTGGTTGTGGAGGTACCAGTGCACTGACACAATTTAGTTTTTAACATCATCAATTTAGTACAAGAATGTAGCATTACAAATAAAATGCTTAGAGCAAATAACAACTAGGTCATCATCCAAAGAGCCAGAAGGAGTAAAAATACATACTTGCAACCCGGCAAAGGTTCCATGCGAAAATACCTGCAAATCAGTAAAAATAAACAAATTAAATGGATTCCAGGTTAATTGAGAAACTGATGACACTTTAAATTACTGATACGTGCTCTGTGAAGAAAGCAGAAAATATCACACATTTCATGAAATAGATTTGATCACTTGAGTGAATACAAAAATTGGAAGATAAAGCCCCCACCCGAATGGAATGGCCTAGTTGGTGGACTGACGAACTCATGATTGGGAAGTCATGATTCGAACTCCACCAAGACCTTCGAGGAAGGAATACTTTGTGTGCGGCTACATGGTACAGCAAGGGTATACCCAAAAATAAAAGAGGAAAAATAGAATGAGGAGATTACATGAAACTATGGTTATATTCATAAAGCTTTTGGTAGAAAATTTAGAGAAAGATTTACATGATGAACCACACAAAAATGTCCATGAATTTCCCATGTATGCTACTAATTTATCAAGAATTTGGGCTCGAAAAATTACAATGCAGGTGAACCATGGCTAAAACTTAACAACTTCCATATGGACCCTAGGCAACACCATTGCATGGAATACTTAATACCTTCCACAGACAGCAGGATGGCAGAGAAAAAGCCCCATCGTGGAAATAGAAATTCTGATATGTAATTTTATGGAACTCCTCAGACACAGCATGTCAACAATAACACAAATAGCAACAAACTAATTGGCAAGACTAACAATGTATATTGGAAAATAGATAATAATTATGAATGGTCAGACATACAGTGAAAGTTCATTGGGCTTGTATATAAACCAATAAATTCTGACCGAAGTTTAAAGGTTCTTATACATTCTAGCATTTCCGGACAACACTAACACTTGAGAAGTAAGGAGGCAAGGAGTAATTCTATAATCCAGAACAATGTAGCAGGCCAGAGAGAGCACAAGAAACATGGATGATGATAGAAGTGTTTCAAGAATCAAGCAAGCATAACGCATCATTCAGTTCAAAACCTTTTTTTAAAACAAATTGAATCCATAGAAGGACACAAAGATGAGGAACTAATAGATGCTCAACAGATTGGGCAGACAAAAGTCGATGAGAATATATTAAGTCAATTACATACTCATGCTCAAGAGCTTGTGCAGCTGTTATCCTTTTCCGAGGATCATACCTGCAAATGAAATCAGACACAAACTGTGAGTAAGGCTCAAAATAAGTAATAACATTGACTAGTTACTAAGAAATAGAAAGATGTTGATCAAAATAAATCAGACACGGATTGTGTGTAAGTCTCAAAATAAGAAATAATATCAACTAGCTACTAAGAAATAGAAAGATGTTGATTAAACCATAGAGCAGAAGAAGAAATAATTATTTATTTTTTGTTGATAGATGATATCTTATTAGTAAGAGGAGAAAATGGCCGTAAATAAAGGGTACAGGATGTCCATCCAATCACATAACAAAGAGAATCTTTCTGAAAGCCATATCTCCAATCCCTAAAAATGGCGCTAAAAACTAAACTCTCTTTTTTTGGAAGCCCACACTCCACATTGCTACGTTTATCTTCATCCTCTTCCAGACATCTCATATGATTCCTAAATATAAAAATAATATCTTATTTCATTCAGAATTTATGGACAACTACCATCCATATAATCTGAATTTGTCTGCTAACTAGCACTTGATCTTATAGCTGTATATACTGGAATAAATTTATCAATCCGCAGCAATTCTCATAACTAACAATCAAGATATTAGGTAAAGGAGCATATTTATGAATGGAAGCTAAAACTCCCACAAGAATCTCAAACTGAGACTTAAGTGCACCACCAAGGAATTCATGGTTAGAAAGGACACAGAGACCAATACTTGAATTTATTTAACAATATCCACATACTCGAGCATCTTTGACAGGAGGTCATATGCTGGATTTTTCGGAGATAAATGAACTACATTGTAAAGCCCAGCATTATTGCTGCAAAAATTTAAAATAAGCCAAACAAGAAAATTAGTTAATTATATAAAATACAAACTAGAGGCGCTCCAGAACATTGACAATAGTTAGCAGACAATGTATTAGTATCAATAAACAGGAACAGAAGTATATGACTAACTATGTGCGCCCTTGAATATGTTGCATATCAGACTGCCAATGTGGAAGATTTACAAGTGTCGGCCACTTCTCTTGTGTGGGATGACCTAATGCCAAAAGCAGCTGACACCAGTTGTTCACATAAAAAATGCAAAAGATGGAATTCATCAAAGAACATTCTCACCTAGAACTTTAAATATTCTGTCCAGTTGATCAAGCTGCATCATTGGAAGAATTTTCAGAAACCATCTCTAGAAAAGAACTTAAAGCAGGCACATCATACTTGGTACAAGTTTATTATAAGAAAAGGTTACAGAAAAGAGAAATCGTACCTGAAATGGGTTCGGTGTTCCTTTCACTTCCTGCCCTTGGAAGAGAGGCTTTAGTGTGAGAAGCTCTGCAAAGATGCAGCCAACAGCCCACATGTCTTCCATATGAATCAGAAAGACCATGAATCAGCAAATTGAAATAATTGATCATAAACATGTTTATTTACAATATAAGCATGGAAATACATTTAGGGTGAGGTGACTTAAAGTTCTTCAATAATAGTGGAGAAACATTATCCAACTGATCTTACCTACGGCGCTCGTGTAGTGTTTAGCTCCAAGGAGTAACTCAGGAGCACGATACCAAATAGTCACTACAACCTACAGTTTAAAACAAAAAGATAAATTATCAATAAAGGAATCAATGCATGACCTAAGGATAAAAAAGGTGTCGATCAAAAACTATAGAAGTCATACTTTCATTCTCGAAGTTCAACATTCAACCTTTCAGGTAAAGCTCGTCAACCATGTTTCTTAAAATGTTCTATGAGAAAAACATAAAGCGGAACAGTGTACAAACTAAAATAACAAATAATGCCAGAAGAGTGTGATGCGGGTTGGGAAGCATGTCTAGAACACGAAAAGGGGAAGGAGACATTTCATTACCCCATTTTCAGACAGTGTCTTTAAAGGTGCTTGGTAAATTCTAGCAAGGCCAAAATCAGCAATTTTTACCACTCCGTGTTCTTCCCCATCACCCATTACCTGGTTATATAAAGTTGAAGATAAAACAAAGGAAGAGCTTGTGTAAGTATCAATGAGAAATTGCACCAAAATAAAAGCACACGAAGCCAATTAGGATTATATGACACAAACATGATCAAGAGGGACAATGAAAACAAAAACGAGAACAAAATAAAAACTCTTACCAAGATATTTGATGGCTTTAGATCCCGGTGAACAATCCAATTACTGCACATATTGTGTATTCCAAGAGTTAACCAGGGTCTTTTTTCAGAGCTTTGAATTGACAAGAAAAATGGGGAAAGAAAGCTGGAATTCCATGAAATTCTAGTTTGGCAGCAACATAGTGATAGAGGTATAGAGCATATATGATTACGTGACAGAGATACAGAACATATTCACAACCTGTGAAGATAATTTAGACCATTAAGAAGCTGCCATAAAATCGATTTAACGGTGTATTGATTGATTGATTGGTTGACCTTGTCCCTGTGATGTCTGATGATTTCCTGGCATGATCCACACTATGTCAATTATTTCTTCAGCCACTATATCCCAAGTGTAAACATAATAAGTATATCAATCTTTTATTTCATGCCACTATATCCCAAGTGTCGACATAGATCTGTCTATATTTTTTAAAGCAAAGTACATAGCTCAAAGTAAAACAAGAATGAGTTACTACATCAAGGCTCACAAAAGTCAAGGTTAAGCAAGGTACTCACATAAAGGTCATGCTCAGCATAGTCAAAAGCTAGATAAAGCGACATATCTGCATGATTGATGTGCACATTTGCAAGCTTTACCACATTCTCATGAGAAATCTCCCGAAGCAACTGCAGAAGAACACAATTACCATTTCATGTACAATAAATTAAATTTAAACCTAAACCAGAAGGATGGTCAGAAGAAAGAACCAAGAATATATAAATTCTTGAAAAATGTACGAAGAAAAGGGTGAGATGAAAAAACAAACATGCCATATCCGGTGAAACAGAGATGAATAATATATCAAGTCCCCCCCATAGAGCATGTTTTGTGCTCTCTTTAAGATGGTTTATGTTCTCAGAAATTTGCACCAAGAGGCTACAAAATAAACGAGAGAACTAAAACAAATTTCTGTTTTTACACACAGGCCACACAACTAGCAAAAACAATTTCTAACATCATGTTTCTTTGTAATTGATAAACAAAAATGATAGATAGAAATATTGGCCAAATTATAGAACTACTCCAGGATACACCAAAAATATATGAAGAGAAAGGAAACAAAAACAAGCAGCTCATCCTTCTCCAACGGCTTATCAAAAATCACGCCCTAATATGACAAAATCATCATCATAAAACCGCTACTTCAATCGGATATCCTCCAACAAGACTAGCAGATAGCGAAAGCCAAAACAAAACGACAAATCCAATTCAATTCAAAAGGGCATAGCTAGAGGCATTAATATACGGAAAAGAGCATTATATCTTTCACCATGATTTCACGAATTGCGGTGGGAGAAACGCCGTCTCCATCCTTGGGCTGCTTGAACTTCTTGATGGCAATGGATTTGGAGCGGTTGGACTTGATCTTGGCCAAAAAAACGAGGCCGTACGTTCCCTCCCCAATTTTACCGATCACATCGTACAGCTCAAGCCACTCCGGCTTGCTTCCCAAATTGCTCACTCTTCCGTCCCCCATATAATTATACAATCGATTGAATTGCTGATTTCGTTGCTATTACGCCTTATATTATTCAGATTTTTGGGGGGAAATTGGATGATGGCCTGGAGTCTTTCACCGGGAAAGAGTGACCGTGTCTGTTTCTTTTTTACATATTTTTATATTTTTGTAATTCAAAATATTTGTGGATTCTTTTCTTTTTTACATATTTTTATTTAATTTTTTCGTTAAAATAAAAGGTACATATAAATTTTTTTTATAACCGATCGAGAACTCTTAAGAATACTCAATGGGGAATTCTTCTTTAACTGAGTAATAGATATATGGTCGCGCTACAGTATAAATTGTCCTTAAAATGCAAACTAAATATGCATCATAGTCGTAGAATGATGTAGATTGACTGTCTTGATTAGTTTTTGTCCGCTTGCATATTTATGTAATTTATGTTGCATATAGTCTTTTGGTAATTACAATAATCGTTTAATTACTGATAATAGAAAATATATTCATATGTAAACAATTTCATAATATCGTTTGCAAACATATAATATATCATATGCAACACTTCTAACGTATGAAATTAATTTATAATAGTATACACTATGCAACAGAACATATATGCATAAGCAAACGACTACATTATCATATGCAATTGATTATGTCATTGTATGTGTGTACTGATATATGGATATCGTTTAAAAGCTTATTAAAGCAGCTTCAATTTGATATATGATACGCGAAAAAATAATTTGATTTGAGTAAGTTATGATCGTTTAAAGTTTTTAATAATTTTTTAGGAAAAAGAAGAATCTACGTCATATTTCACATAACCAAATCACGTTAATACCCTTATTTAAAAAGTGAAAGGAGTCAGCCAACAAATCTAAGAAGTGCGATCACACAAATGAATGAACGATATGCATATTTATGTTTGCATTTAATATGTGGTTTGCATATTATTACAATCCTATATATATGGTAGGAGTGTTCTTCGGCTTGTTTGGCCGGTTTGATAGGTAAAATGTCGACGATATCAATAGATACGGTTTGAAAATTTTTCAAACCAAACCGGCCAAATTACTCTTCCAAACCGAACCAGCCAAACCATATTAAAACTATTTGGTGCGGCCGGTTTTAACAGTTTGTAACATTATTTTACAAACGCAAAGTATATTCATCTCGATGAATATTAACATCACCGACTTTAACAACAAAAGAAATAACCATACTAACTAATTCAAAGTACTAACTTAAAAACCATACTAATCAATTAGAGTTCAATATAAGATAGAGTGCACACATTAGTATTATTTTTTTTAGTTGATAGGCACACATTATTGAAAAAAAAATTACAATAGTAGTTTTAATAATATTGTTAAATACGGTAGGTCCGGCCATGGTTGTTCAAACCAATATTATCCAATTTGTAATTTCCCAATCGACCGGCTACAATTTTTCTTTCAACCCGATCAAACTGGCCAAATTAATTTGGTTTGGGTGGTTTTGATCAAACAACACAACACCCCTAATATATGAGATTGGAGTGAAGATCTGAATATTCATTATTCAATTGCCATGATTTTAGAGTTTTTAAATATGAATGTCCGCTACTAAATATTCTCGCATGCACAATAACAACATAATAATAAAAACAATGTACATCATGTTAACCCTAAAAAAAAAATGTACATCGGGTTAAAAAAATATATTTGAAGTATTGTAGGTGAGTCTTGAGATCCAAAGTTCTAGTCCCTGATTTCCAATTATCATTTGCAATTATTTTGGCTCCAATATTTTATCTCTCCAGTAAGCCTAATATTTAGATATTGTTATTTGGCATGAAAACTCAGTAACAGTTATAAGTTTCGCTAACATAACCAAGCATCTATCTATTACACTAAATTAGTACCATGTCACCTTTTCAGTTTCCCACCCACGATTGCCTGACAAATGCATGACCATGTAAATCGTATACTACAAAGTTCAAGTTCACATGAAATTTTTATAAGATTTCAAAATTTTTAAATTTTAAAATAAAACTTTTAATTTATCGAAAAACCAAAATCTGAAAAGCTAAAAAGTTATTAGTGTATTCCAACAGATGAGGAAAATGCGTGCATGCATCAAGTATCTTATTTGCACATAATTTTTTGGAAAAGTGTCGCTGGATGCGTAGTTCGCAATAGTGAAGGAAAGGTAACACTGGCAAGAAAGATGATGGAGTCTCGGATCCAAATCAAGTATTTGTGACCTGAGCTAGAGCAAAGAAATTCAAGAATAAATTAAATATGTTGGTTCAAGATGTGCGAGCTCAAGAATTGAGCAAGAAGCCTAATGGAGAAAGAGATTTGATTGGGCCACGCATGGTGATGAAGATTGAGGACGAATTGGGCTGAATTATCAAGATTATCCATGTTTTATTTTAGGCCCAATATTTTGGACGAAAATTATGTGTTTATTTATTTATTTCTATATTTTAATTATATCATTATCAGTTTAGGATTTGATTAGATTTATAGTTATCATGTTTCCTTATTTTAGTTATTTCCTTATTAGTTTGGATTTATCTTATTTCCTTTTTAGAGTTAGAGTTTTTTCTATGCCTATATAAAGGCTTCCCTATAGACTTTATGTTTTGTTTTTTTATTAATAAATTACATGACTTTTTTTCTCTTCAGTAAAACTCTCGAGTTTCTTTCGATTCACCGGCGAAATTCAATTTGACTTATCAAACGAACTTCCACCTTCATTTGCGGTATCTTCACTTATTCTTGTTGTTGTTGGGTTCGCATCTATCTTTGGATTGTAGGAGAATTCGTTTTGGACTATGGTACTTGCGAAGTCGTGATTCAAAGGTGATGTGTTTTCACTCTTTATTTGTTACATTTCGTGTTTGTGTCTTTCCACCTTTTGTTGTTCGCTTCCACGTCGGTTCCTGGACTACGATCGAAACTTCAATTCGCGATCGAGGATCGTATCAAAAGAGACGGATGAAAGCTCACGGTGCGAGAGGAATTAAGGGCAGTAAAGCAATATAACATGAAAGTTGAAGTGGTAGAAGGAGATGACACAAATCTCGTCAGGATGATTAATGGTGAATCTTGCCTAAGACCCTTAATGAGTTACTCTAATGATCTATTTCATAATAACTTCACATAATAAACACCCAATATTTTAACATATTCAAATTTAACCTTAGTAGATTGGATCGAATCACGAAACAGCTAACAATAACCAATCAATCCGCACAAATTCTCTAATATGATTACAAAACCCACTAAATCAAACGGTTATAAATGAAAAAAATGCTCTTAAATAATGCCATATTAACTTATGGTTATTTCGAAGGCTAAATTGTAAGAACTAACACAATCATTATATATTTTTGCAATTTTACATATTTTCAACTCAAACGAAGTTGCATATCTTAACATAATTTTTTAATTATTTTAAATTTATATAAAATTTAAAAAAATTCGCAAATTTCAACTTAACCTTTTATTGTTTTTTTCTCGGAAAAATTGAAAAAAAAAGGAAAGTTAACAAGTTCCCTTTCTTTTTTAGAAAATTGACAGGTTCTCTTTCAATCGGGTGAATGTTTTAACCCGACCCGTTTCTTTTCCAATCCAAGTGCAAATTCCCACGACCTAAACCGCTACAACAAATTACAAATCTCATTCAATTTACCAACACACACACATACACCTCTCTCACACTCAGATCTTCATTTTCTTTATTTGATTTGTAGGTACCATCCTATTTAACGGTTTTTTTTCCGATTTGATTATGTCGTCAGCTCAAGACCCTTTTTACATTGTTAAAGAGGAGATTCAGGATTCTGTAAGTTTTTTTCTTCCTTAAATTAATATCTATTTACCAATAAGAGATCAATAGGCCGATTTGATTGATTTCTGTTATGATTCTCTATGTTAATTTCTTGGAACGGTGATCGTTGAAACTTTGATGCGAATCAACCTATTTATGTACTATGTACTTGCCTTTTGTTGGTAACTGTGTTTTCTTTTAATGTTGATTGAGAGTGAATTTATGTTGTTTGATATTGGAAATTTTAGGCCTGTATTGGTCATAGAATCATGCGTGGTAATTTCACCACCAGGCGCTTCTGTTCTAAAACGTCACTGTTTGATGAAGTGTTAGGATTCTGTGTGCCATAGTGATGTTTTGTTAGAGAAGATTTCACCATTTACGAATTCCTGTCAGATATAGCATTAACTGGTTCTCAAGAGGTCAACAGTGCATATTTGACATTACCGAAAATGGATGAGAACAGCTCAAAAATATTTCTGAATTCCAATAACATGAGTTGTCCATGTGTCTGAACATATCAAAACCTTGCGCCCTAAGATGTTATGCAGCATATGTTGGCTTATTAATGTGATATTGTTGATTACCTTCTGCTAAGACAATCTGCTGCATTAAAGTATTTCTGTTTGAACGCCATCAATATTAAAAACTTCCTATATGTTGTAGGTTAATGATTTGTGAATATAGGAAAATTTGTTTATATTCACTTGCTAATACTTAGGTCCTGCCATCCAAGTGGATGCCTGGTTTTTGTACAAATTATTAGATGGCTTGTGTTAAGTTGGTTTGGGTTGTCTACCGTAAGCTAAACAATGATTTCCTGCTTGTTTAGATTGATAAATTTCTCGAAACCTTTCATCTATGGGAACGGATGCCTTCAGATAGTGGGGAGAGAGTACAACTCACCAAAGAGCTTCTTGCTGGATGTGAGAGCATAGAGTGGCAGGTTTGACTTTGTATTTAAACTTCAAGTATTTTCTTTCAGTGATCGGTTACTTTTCAGAATTGTGATTGTTGACAGAGACTAAGAAATAAGTTTTCTTTCATCTGCAGCTTGATGCATTCCACTTGCATATTGAATATGTCAATTTTGTTGCTTTCAAAAGAATACTGAATTTTGTTTTAAATTGTCAACTGATGGAAGTAAAAGATTGGAGAATGAAATATAATGGAGAAAACAAATAAAGGATTCAATATTAAAATAAAGAGAACCAATCGAAGATTTAAAATGAAATCTGCCCAGCTTCAAGTTGATAAATGTATTGCGTTATTTTTCTCATAACCCTAAAATCCATTTATGAAAGACTTAAATACTAACAAGGAACCCTAATTACGGCCCATTGGTGTTAAGACCCATGAGTGTCATTTCAACCATAAATCATAAATCCTAATAAAATAGCTCGTAAATCATAAAGAACTCGCTAACATCAACATTAGATTTAGCAGTTCACTGCTATGTAATTGCTATGTCATCGCGAACGATAATGATTAGAACACTGACTAATAATATTTTTGTTGTCCTGACAATAAGTATATTGGTTACTTCTGAAGGTCTAGTATATTATAAATTTCTATAACATTAGCACTGAAAGTTTCCTGGCTGAAAGGTAGATGAATTGGACAAAGCAATTAATGTTGCATCCAGAAATCCTGCTATGTATGGTATTGATGATGGGGAGCTTGATAAACGAAGAAGATGGACTAGCAATGCCCGTGATCAGGTAATATTTGTTATTTGTTAAAAATATTTGGCATGTTTCTGATGGTTCTTTTATTTGAGATTTTAGTTGAGTTTTATACAATAAGGTATTGTTCATTGGTTGATTGTGTATCTCTTTAATTTGGGACTTTTTCTTTCTGATTAACAGGTGAAAAATGTCACGAAATTAGTAGTATCAGGAAAGGAGTTGAATGACACCAGCACATCTAATTTCAGTGAAATGCGTCGTGAGCTTATGAGACTGCCAAACCCTCACCAAGCTGATAAATCACAACAGTATAATGCACGTAATGATGATTTCATATCGTCAGAATCTGATAGACAGCTACTTCTCATGAGGTAATACTTATATTATAAACTCTCTCTGCGTTTTTCTTTCCAATTTTAGCATAACAGTGCAATCTTAAGTGATTGTCTATCTACGATTCATGCATATTATGATTTTTCAGTATTGTAAGAAGCTGTGTTCTTTTTGAGACCGTTATCTCTTGTGCATGTATGTTTTGTAGTTCTTGCCATCACTTAATATTTAATCTAATACCTATCTTTCAAGAATTATATCTTTTTCTCAGCATCTGAGAAAAATATAGTAATTCTTATAAGTGATTCATATTGAACTCCGGTGATAGTGTCTCCACATTTAAAACCTTTCATATTGAAATTGAAATCTTCTTTTCTTGACTTGATGATTTCATGGTTCTGATGACCTTGGGGATGGTTTTCCTATTTCTCATTCTAGAATACCAATACTAGTCTTGATGGAGTTTAGCAATTGGGAGTTGGAACCAGCAGGCTAAAGTTATTAAAAGAAAGGTTCTGAGAACCAGGAAAATAATTTCTCGAAAAGAAGAGAATCCTGCTAGTTAGAGATGCTACTTGGGCCTTCTAAATTGCCCTGATATAGTCAGGAGTTTAATTTTCATGCTAATATATCCTCTAATCCTTGTATTACCAGCCGCATTCATTCCTTGATTATTCTTCCTAACCAGGGTCTGCTGCCTTGACTATCAAATCTCTTGTCATATTCTAATTTTGTTATACTGTTGGGGAATGAGTGAGAAACTTGGAAGTTGGAACTTATAAGTCGATAAGATGGTCTTTTAAATTGAAGAATTAGTGGATTGGAGAATAGTTATGGAATCTTATATCATCTTTCGCAAAAAGAAACCTAGATTTAGAATTAAGCGCAATAGGTCCATTATTGATTCCATGTTTCTGTTGGATCATATAAAAAGGGTTAAACTTTGAGTAGTACAGCATTCTGTCACTATAGAAAATGCACCCGCTTTTAATGTCACGTGGCCTATATTACTCCTTTCTGGAAAGTCTGGGATATTTGGGTTTGTTACTTATAATTCATAAAATTGAGAGGACTGGAAGTAGTTGTGGATCAAGGTCTTAGAATGTTGCGTGTGGGAAAGTTTTGCAATTTTTTATGCTGCGTCTTGTAAAACACAAGAAATACATTTTCTTTGGTTGAAAAGCAAAACAAGGCTTATGGAGGCAGATAACTCTTTGTATATGGGGATATTTGTTGATGCTGTACTACAATCATCTTTGGCTTACAGATAATCACCGATGACTTGATAATTATGTGCTGAGTAGCTTAGAAGGAGAAAGCTTAGAACTAGTTAGATTATTTGATTCAATTGAACATGGAAAAATTAGCATAGGTGCAAACATGAATGGAGGTAAATTTTTGCTTATCAACTTTGAGGACGGGCTGACTGTATCATGGGCGGTTTCCCAATTGCACCACGTAGAGATGTTTTTTAGGAAGGAAAATGTTAATATTGATGCTATGCCGATTGCGCTCTTTGCAAATGATTTTGAGGTATCGAATCCAGTGGTTTGTATAGAACTCTAGCTTCAGCGGCTATATGATAGTGATAGCGCGAAAATACCTCCAAATAAAAGGAGATAAAAAAAGGAAACGGAGGAGAGGAACTAAAGAAAATAATGATAAACTAAAATAAAAAAAAGTCTCCGTAGAGATCCGCAGACAAAGTGTGTTCAATATTCCAATAATCAAAACATAAGACATCCTAGAAATTCACACATTTATATTGAGACGAATAAGAATCCTAATCAAGTTACTAGAAGATAAACCTAAATAAATCCTAATCTATCTCTAACAATAATAAAGATACTAATATATCTAATCTTAATCAAATCCATGTAATATCTTCTCACTTCATGTCTATCAGATAGTGACATTCTTTGACCAAGGGTGTCGAAAGGTAACCATTGCATCCTAATGGGATGTTTGATTCACTCCCCAGCGAGCTGGTGAAGTATAATGACTGTTGCCAATATGGTCATTCATGAAAATCCAAAACCTACCATCCTTTAAAAATGATTCTTCATAAAGGTATTTGTAACCTCCTAAATGTTGTTTCCTCGAACATCATTTCCACAGTTGTCCAGCAAAATCATCATGTTTTGGCTGAGACGTAATTACCTACCGAAAAGGTTTTAAAATTTCCTCGTGGTAGACCTGCCTAAAATCATATTATATGATGTTTTGGGGGAATTTTGGTGTAAGAAGCTATTGTCACATGTGTATAAGTAGGGCATGAATATGTATCACTACTAGAGGTGTTATAAGCTAGTGAGTTCCCGTCCTCTATGTATTATACTGGGAGTCTGCCGTTCATGTATGGAAAGTGCTGATAGGTGGAAGGTTGGGGGTCTGGGTCTTATGGAAAATGATGCATACTTACTGCATTTCTACGTGAGGGATGTTTTTAAGGGAAAGGAATGCACCTTGAGGGCATTCAAAGACCTTTTCTGGTAAACAAGAAGCATCTATGGTAACTTTCAATCAGGAGTGTACTTCTATGCCAAGTTATACTCTCTAATGAATGAGGATTTGAGAATACTTCTGCACATTTGTCCATTTGCTATTTTTTTGTGATACATTGGAATATGTAAGCCACTATATGTGAACAAATTATATAACAAAAATCTGGGTCCCTGTATTTTGATCAATACTGATTGATGCTCTTCCCTCTATTTTAAGTAGATTTGTGCGCTATGTATCAGTTTTTGCGCTTTCCTTTTTACTGATTAGTCTTCTCATGCAGGCAGCAAGATGAAGAACTCGATGAACTTAGTGCCAGTGTGCAAAGAATTGGAGGGGTTGGGCTTACGATACACGAAGAGCTCCTTGCACAGGTAAAGCTCCTCGACCTGTGTTATTAATACATATATATACACGAGTGTGAATGGTTTTCTCAAGCCATACAACTCGAGTACTTGCAAATTTAAGTTAACCTATATTCCTATTGGTGAATACTCATAAAGTATTTTTTTCTTTTCAAATCTAAATTGCTTGTCTATCAGGAGAAAATTATAGGTGAACTTGGCATGGAGATGGACAGCACATCAAATCGTCTTGATTTTGTTCAGGTAAAATAATATCCTACCTTCATGTCTGTATCTGTTTGCTTATGAAATAAGTGACACCTGAGTTTGCAGCCATAAATTTAGAATACGGGCATTGATGGTTAGTCATGTTTTGTGGTATTTGGTTTTTACAGAAAAAGGTTGCTGTGGTTATGAAGAAGGCTGGCGCCAAGGGCCAAATTATGATGATCTGTTTCTTACTAGTGTTGTTCATCATTCTATTTGTGCTTGTGTTTTTGACATAGGTGATCAGCAAATTGAGGAGAGCATCCATGGAATAAATTGGGACTTTGTTGTATATGTATTAATTGTGGAATGAGACAATTTAATAGAGGTCATTAGCATGCATAGGCGTGGGATCTTATCAAAGTTTTTGTAGCACTTCTATTTACAATGTTGGTTAGATGTGTTTGTTGTTACTTCAGATGGTGTTCATCATATGATTATGGAGAAAAAGTTGCTTATTCTTTTTACTTGCTTGACCATATAAAAAGACTATACAGTGTTCATAAACAAGTTGAGTGAATTAGCTCGCAAGAAAAGTGCCAAGTTTGTGTTGAAGCCAATCTACTCAAGTTAGAATTATTGTCATGTCAGCTGCATCAAAAACTTAAAATTCATTAAACTTAGAGAAGTAACTTTAACTTTTTTACCTTGAACATATATTTCTTATGCTATATATACTAATAATATTCAATTAAAATTTAATATAATTTGATAAAATGTTTAGGTCACAAAATTCATAATTAAAGAAAATTACGAATCATAGTTGCAAAAAACGCAATAAGTTAGTTGTATTCCTCAAGGGTAGAAGAATTTACCGCACTGTCGTCACATATAATTTTACTAATATCAATAATAATTTCTTTTGATTAATTAAAATATAAAATCATTTTTATATGAAAAAGACAAAAATACTAACACAAAATACACTTTTAACAAAATGAAGAGGACATTAAAAAGGTCCTACCGGGAGTCGAACCCAGGTCGCTGGATTCAAAGTCCAGAGTGCTAACCACTAGACCATAGAACCACTTTGTGCAATATACTGTTTTTATTTATTATATTGAAGTATAATTTTCCGAGCAAATGCTGTCACAAAGCTGGTTAGGATTAAAAAAAAAGAAAAAATTCAAACTGGACATATCCCTTCTATTTAACTACCGAAACTTTCTAAAACTTGTACTTATTTCTTACATGGTAAATATTTATTTTAAAGCATTCCATATATTGTTTTAATGATTATATTCATATAAGCCACTTTAAATTACTAATAGTAGTAGTACACAATTCTTCATATCAATCAAGATCTCCTATTTCTTATGGCATTTTTAGTTCCACTATAAATATATTCAAATCTTTGATTTTCCATAATTCACTATATCTCACAACTCATTTTAAATCACACCAAATATCAAACACACGTCTCTCTTTTCCAAAAAATCTTCTTTCTTTTGAAGTTTTAATCAATGAGTTAGTTAAGAGTTCAAATTAAGACGAGATGATATAATTTTCAAGATTGTGATTTATTTATCTTTGTTGTACTCGTATATGTTTGTTTGACTAATTGATGTGATATATGATGAGACTACGAGCTACTTTATGACAACAATATTTCATGACTTTTGATGGTACCACTCAATCTCTATTTTGACCATGTGCAACTGGATCAATTGCCACCACATTTTGGAGGGCTCAATTTTTTTAATAATACTCTTAAATTAAGAGGAAAAAAAAAAATTGTTAAAATGTACGTTGCATCCATTTAAGGACCACCTCTTTTTTTTGGGTGATTTTATTCATGGCCTCCATTTTAGTCGCTATAATTCCCAATATATTTAAAATAAATATATTATTGTATTAAGACGGTTTTGCCCTTCATCTTCTTCGTACAACACCGTTGAAAAAACTTCAAATTTCCTTTGCAACAACCAACCACCAGCTCCGGCACCGCCTTCTTCTCATTCCTCCTCTTCTTAATCAAAACTCACTAATGTTCACCCCAGCGCGGGAGAATCGAAATCCTAGAGAGAGAGACCCATTCATCGTCTCAAATTTTCTCTCTCTATATCTTCAATGGACAAGGGCTTCTCCGCGGATGCTCCCAATCTCCGACCCCCAATTGGAATCTCAGCCACCGATCGCCTCAAGTAATGTTGGATTTCGATTTGGTTTCACGAGATTCAAAGTTGGTTCAGATTTTCACAACTGCGCGGAAGATGCAGGTTCAATTAGGGCGTCCACTACAGGGTTGGGTTTATTTTTGGGAAAGATGGTGAATTGGCGGAGACAGAAGAGGAAAGAGGGGGAAGAGAGAGAAGAGAGGGAAAGAAGAGACTAT
>AYJT01061119.1:0-10566 GCA_001278415.1 Ocimum tenuiflorum | reverse complement strand
GAAAATTACAAAATTGAATATCTCACACACACAGGTGGATTCTTATACCTTCATGTAATTTTTCAATAATGAAAAGGGGTTAAAATATCATGTATAACAGAGCCGTAGTAACGAAGTTGAATAAACATATTTTATGCCATATATATTATGTTTTTGTATTAATTGATGAAAAACTCAATTTTAGCCTCTCTCTGTCTCTCGTTTCTATCTTCTCTCTCATCTCCTTCATTTCTCTCTCCTCTCTCCAGAAGGAAAAAAGAAAACCTAAAAGAGCTGTTTACCCACAAGTAAGTTCTCTCTCCCCCCCTCGTATGTTTCAAAATAATATCATCGCTTTTCTCTCCCCGTCTTCCACTATGTCTATCGTAACATATCAATGTGCTTGAAATTTTAATTTGGCGAACCTGCGTGCAATTGCTGTTCCGATTTGGTTCAATGCATTTGTCGTTGTTGCAGATCTGTTATTACGTGATTTTTTTTTTCCAGATCTGTGTAAAAGTTTAAAAGATCGTATTCTTTAATTAGGGCACCAATTTTCACGGGTTTTTATGATTTTTAGCATAATTCGAAGGATCTGTTTGGATTCACATTTTTTTCTTTTAAACTTATTATTGGGGATATGAAATGAAAAAAATATATATATGTATGATTATCTGTTTTTCCCTTTATTTTCTTTATGTTTCAGATCTCATATCGTCGTCAAACAACATGAATTTCACCTCAAACTGAGATTTTTCTTGAAACTGTTGTGCGTTTTTGTGTAGTTTCGGAGTTTGCCTGATTTGTCGAAAGTTTTAGGTATAAAACAGAAAGGGCTTTGAATTTAAATTTTGTGCTTGCTTGATTTTGATTTTATCATTGCTGTGGTTGAATGGAGCTCTGTTTTTGGTTATTTAACATGATCATAGGTATGTTGTTTGTAAATATACGGCAGTTTGTTGTATTGATCACATTGCTGATTGCATTTTTTCGGCATAGAAATCTTGACTTGTTTGGTTACCATATTGATAAGTGCATACTTGGTAACAAAACAGAAATGCTTTGGCCCTTGATTAATGAATGCTATACTTCCCTACATGTGTAGATTTTTTGTGGATGACGATAGCCTACAGAATGTTACTCTGTTTTTGGCTTTTTCACATGATCATGCGTTTGTTGTTTGTAAAAAATTCAGCGGTTTGTCGTATTCATTACATCGCTGAATGCATTTTTTGGGCGTAGAAATCTTGACTTGTTTGGTTGCCATATTGGAAAGTTCATATTTGGTAACAAAACAGAAATGCTTTCTCACTTGATTAATGAATGCTATGACTTCCCTGCATCTGTAGATTATTTATGGATGATGATAGCCTGCGGAATTGGGGTTATTATGAACCTCCCCTTAAAGGCCATCTCGGTCTCCAGCTCATGTCGACGCTGACAGAGCGAGACACGAAACCTTTCTTATCTGGGCGGGAGAATCCGGTTATGGTTTCAGCTAACGGCGCCTTCCATCCCCGCGATTGTGTCGTTACTGAACCACCCGTCACACACATGGACTACGTTAGGGATAGCTGGATAAATCATCGCGAAAAGTTCTTGCACATGTTCCCAGGAAACCCATATAGTTCTGTTCTTCCGGAATCTTCTGGAAGCCACCATACAATGCATTTGGTACAACAGCAGCCAGAAGCAACGAAAGAGACCAGGCCAAGTATGGAAGAGCCGGTTGTGAAAAAGGAAAACGGCCCTGCCAAGAAACGGGCAGCTGCTGCAAACCCTAAAACTCCAAAGGCAAAGAAGCCGAGGAAAACCCCTGCACCGAAGGAAAATAGCAACCCTTCCGGCCAACGAGCGAAAACAGCGAAGAAGAACGTTGAAGTTGTTATCAACGGAATTGACATGGATATTACTGGTATTCCAATCCCGGTTTGCTCTTGTACGGGTACTCCTCAGCAGTGCTATAGATGGGGGTGTGGGGGCTGGCAGTCAGCGTGCTGCACCACGACTATATCGATGTATCCATTGCCGATGAGCACAAAAAGACGCGGAGCTAGAATCGCTGGTCGAAAGATGAGTCAAGGTGCATTCAAGAAGGTTTTGGAAAAGCTTGCTACTGAGGGGTATAACTTTGTTAATCCGATTGACCTGAGGACTTATTGGGCAAAACACGGTACCAACAAGTTTGTGACAATAAGGTAGAATGAGCGTACTTGGAATCGGAATGCTTTGCTACCGCATCTGGTCCGTTTTCATGTATATATTCTGTGGCCTTTTGCAGTTGTTTCGTTGGTACTTTGTGGCCCTTGAATTTTCATATTCATGATACATGTTTGAAATCATTGAGTATTGTGTTTCTGACAAAGCCATTAATTGATTCTCCTTTGTTTACTTCATAGGCTAGCAGCATTTTTCTGGCTATTTGAGGATAGGATAATGGATTATTTCTTCTATGTATTAGTCAAGGAATGATGTTCAGATTTCTTCTATGTTCCCTTTCTTTTTGCCATTTGTAGCCAGCTTTATGATCTCTGTTTGTTAATGGTTATGTTTTTCCTGCCATAATTACTCATCTTAACTGGATATAATGTATGAGCCAAGTCCTTTGAATGTGTCTATTTCTTAAACTGTGGATCTTACATTCTGGTAGAATGAATGGTGATGCCAGATTCCTGGATTTTGATGGTTAGCCTTTGTCTGAAGGAGCAATTTAAGGAAATTTCAATGCTGTGAAGAGTTTTTATAGATGGTTGTGGTTTAGTCAGGCCCTAACCCTCAATTGTAGAAGAAAACAATTTGTCATATATTTGAACAAAATCCACATGGTTTGTCATACAATTAAAAATTCAAATAATTTGCTATGTGATTGAAAATTTTAATATTTTATCATGCAATTGAGTGTTTAGCTTTTTAGTGTGATTGTTTCAGTTGGTGCAATGAAATGTGCGCATATTGTTCAACATTCTTCCATTTTTTTGTTACTTATGGATGTTTTGTGTTAAACAGATTCCTTCATTTTGTGTGAGCATCTTGTTTGTCAACTGTAATTCTTTCATTCATTATCATTCATATATAAAAAGTTATGTAGGTAAAGTGTAAAATTCAATAATAAATTTATATTTGTGTATTGGCTTGGGTTATGCGAGAAAAAAATGTGATTGTGTTTATGTTGGAAAATTGGTGCTAAACCAATTATGGAAACACATAGAACTCATGAGATTCAGTTACCTAGTTCGTCAAGAGGCGACTATTTGGGATGTTATCAAAGTAGGATATTTTTTAAAGATAACTAAATCAACTGTTAGCAAGAGAAAACGAGCTTTTATTTATCTATATGAGAGTAAATTTTTAAGTTTCTAACTATAACTACTAGTTTTACACCCTTGCGCTACGTGGTCCAATACGTCAACTCATTCACTAAAATATTATTGTTAGAATTATATATATTCATTTTATTATTATTTTTTGTATACATGAAAGTAAAAAATTGGGGGAATTTTTCCTACAAGTAAATAATAAATAACTACTTAACTTTATTATATAGATGGATAGATAGAATAACCTTCTAAACTAGTATTAGTAAACTATTAAGTTTCTAATTATAGCTATTACTATGTTAAAAGTACCCTTCTAAACTAGTATTGCATGCCGGAGAACTATAATTATTTAGAATGAGTTACATCATTTTGGAATATTTTTGTGACAAACACGTTTTTGATTATATGGCGATAAATTCTTTGTTGATTTAGGTAATGAGCACAATTTTAGGTTGGAATTCCAGTACTGTTTAATGATAAAAAAAAATAAGTATTTATTTGCTAGACACTAAAAATATAGTATATGCCAAGTAATGGTTTAATTGCAAAAAGAAATTAGAGATTAATATTTATATGGAAAAGTGTTGTAAACATGATTACATAATTTTTTTAAACAAATGATTATATAAATTTTAAATATAAAGTTACAACTTACATCAGTAAATGAAAATGAAATGGGTGGTTGGTGAGTAGAAAAATAAATTTCTAGAATTATCTGAATTTAAGTGCCATTGAAAATATTTTATATTTTTAAAGGTAAAGGTTGAAATGAAGAATATAAATACAACATCCCCAATTTACTCAGTTCATTTACAACCAAAATAAAATTGTCATTTATTCTCTATTTTTGTGCCACTATCTAAAAAGTCTTGAGAAAACGAATGAAAAGTCTTATTGTCATTTATTCGTTGTTCCGGTGCCACCATCTTCAAAATTTTGAGAAAGCAAAGTGTTTATTTGTTTGGCAAGTCTTTCTTTACCAGGATAACAAATTGCCCAATTCACACCTTTGGCTATTTTCATTTAGTTCTTTTATGACTATATTATCGAAACGTTTCGTCGGTTCGCTCATTCACATGCTTTGCATATTTGCCTTCGTCTTGGAACAATTCATTAGCTTCCACCATTGGTGAGGAGCACCGCTCCCCCTCTTCCACTATCATGCAATAATCTTTCGTGTCTCGATGATTTTCAACAAGAAGAACACTTATATTGCTTGAAGAATACTTATAAACTTAGAATGTATTACAAGTGAGGGAGGCACCCCTTATATATAGGCTACAATAGGAACTTCTAGAAGTTCTAAGAGAATGTATAAGGTTCCACAAGGTTGTACAACTATTATCTTTCATAAGATATTATTTAATCTCATCGGTCAAATTCGTTCTTATTTCATATGGAAGAATTTTTCTAATTGGATCGAAACACTTAGAAGAAAATGTACATGTAGTGCATCGCACTAATAACAAACTGTATGACATTGGTTCACAACATAAGTCAAGCATATTAGAACTAATGAATGGTCCACATCCACATCCACATCCACATCCACATTTTACATTCTTCAATCTCATTTTTCCAACCACGAAAGAAGAAAACACAGAAGTGAAATTCATTCTACGAGTGATATACATAGGGCTACAGTCATTCCAAGTGACAATGAAATTAATTGCATGGCTATATTTTTGAAAGTTGTTGTGTCATTGTTCATCTCAGCCAAAACTCCCGCAACAGCAATGTACATAAAACCACCTGCGGTAAACCCCTGCAATTTTTGTCATCACACAAGACGAGAAGAGTGTGAAAATGCAATACAATAGTCTCCTGTTAGGCGATCTAAGTCATTAGACGGATCTTTCCTACGCATTACATCACAAGAGGAAAAAAAATAACTTATTTCATCACAAACGTCACTAAAATTAATTTAAAATCCAAAAGATGCTCTCTCAATCCAACTCATGCATATAGTATATCATATGTATTTTCATCCTATTTCATTTAAGATACCGAAAGAACAGTTTTATGTAAGAAAAATATAAACAGAAAGTAAAAAAACACTTTTTCATGGGTAGACATATCTTTTAAAGCAAGTTTAATTCTACAAAAAATATTGACGTTACAAAGCCTAAATGAGACCGATGAACTCTAACCGGATATTATAAACCCTGATTGGGATGTGATAACACTAATTGAAAATAAATGACTATAATTTTTTTTCATTATATTTTCATATTTCTGAAATAAATACGTGCACGATGCATCTTAGATTAAAGAGGATGAATAAAGCTTTAAATTGATATACTACTTGCATAACTTGAATTTTAAAAAATGTTATGATTATTCAAAATCGAGCTAATTTTGATTACTAATGTATCAACTTTTTCACCTTTTCATGTTTAGATCGTTAGACCATCTAACACAAGTTTTAGCAGTGGCAACAGAACTATTACCTCGATCAAGGATGAGTGGCCAGGATCTCTTCCCCACATCAAAGCCTGAAATAGCAAATCAGTATTAATTCCAAAGACGAATGATTTCATAATGAGTATAGAGAAGAGAGCACAGACCAAAGCGGTTCCTACTAATGCAACCAGTGCAGATAAAAAGTTGAAGAAGAGGGCCTTCGAGGCACTAAAACCCGATCTCACCAAAATCCCAAAATCACCTATCTGCAAACATCACAAACCATTTCAAGAAATTACGACATCGTCGCATACTTGCCCAATTATCCTCCTTGGGCTATGAAGATGTGAATTGTGCTTGCTTGTAATGATATTAGGAAATTGATAACAAAAACAATTATGAAAACACGAGATTTGGCTACCCTAATGGTCAAGAGTATTGCATGTGGGGCTGCAACCAAGCAAGGATATTCTCGAGGAATTATAGTTTGATTGACTGATCCATATCTATTTATATTATGGCAAGAGACCACAAACCTAATTACAAATATCATGTCCTATGTCTAACCGGACTGTTGCAGTATTACTTCAAACTCCATACTCAACGGAAATTATCAGGGAAAAACATAGCATTAAAGAAATGAGCTGAACTATTCATAATCTAGAATAATAGATAAATGGAAAAATCTTATGTTTAAAGCAAGAGAGCATATCAATCATTAACCAATATGCTTATTAAAGTAAATCAATATTCTAAAAGTCATAAATTTTATAATCAATTGCTCTTTGCAACCATTATGAACATCATAAAGCATAACCACCCCAAAGATAATCACAGTATCTAAAGTGACTTTGCTCACAATAGATGGAAAATCTAACCTCTTGAGGAAGCTCGTGGGCGAGAAGAAACAGAGTTCTCGACCAGCCACCAACGGACCCATAGAGGAGAAAAGCGCTTCCCAATGCCATCCCATCGGTAAAATTATGCTGGGCAATTTAAAGCATCATGTGAAATACAATACGGTTTCCTACTCAGATATCTAAGGCTGTGTTTAAAGCTTCTAAAAACTATAAGTACCTTAAAAAAGTACAAGTCTTTTATTTGAATTTTTGTAGTTGAGGAGAAAGAAAATGTGGAGATGAAATTTGAATACGTTTTGGAGGGAATTCATTTTTCTGAAAAAGTGAAGTGCACTTTTCAAGAAAAAAGTGCAAATAAACAGAGCCTAAGTCTTAAGAAATACACTAGTATAATACAAGGATATGGAATGCTACAGATTATGCTAAAATATGATAATAACAGACAATCGAGACGACCAAATTTCTTAGTGACCTACCACTCCATCTGAGAAGAGGTTCAGGTATCCAAACACCAAACTCGAATGGGGATTTATGGGTTCACTTCCCTCGGAAGAAGTAACGTTATCATTGGTAATTATCTTTTCGGCATGCGAGTCCTCAGGGGCACCACTATCAGCTCTCTGAATACGAAGAAGTATCTCTTAGTTAATTATCTTATTCACACACTTTATACATTAAGCACATCTTTCTGAAAAGATCGTTGAAATTGACTAATCTATCACGTGGGAGAAGATATGAATGTATATTCCACGTTGCAGTAAAGGAACTGAGCAAATTTCATATTACAAAAAGAAGGAAGCCAGCAAGTACAATTTCTACAATTTGTTTCGAGCAATAATGGCCTTTTTATGCTACCTTCCGCAGATAATCTTTTTCACTTTGACCATTACGGGATTTTCCGGCAGGTTTATCCATTTCGTTTCCTTCAGATGATTTCTCATCATGTGACTGTGTCTGATGATTTTCATGTGCATGATCATCGTCTTTGAATTTGTTAGAGCACTTATGATGGTGGTGGTGACCAAGACCAATTCCCCCAGAATATTCTTCAACGTACCTCACAAGTTTCTCGACAATAAGAAAAACTACAATTCCAGCTGTAACAGGAAGTTTGTGATAAGACTTCACGATTTGTAAAGTCAAAACGTCTTAAGCATATACAAACAAGAAGTATAAAAAACAGAACACGTCAAATTTTAAGAAAAAAAACTTTTCTACGACTCCATATAATGGTAAACTATTCAAATCGAAACGTGTTTGTTTTGCATTACAACAGAAATACCACATTTACTTACCATTTCATAATGTATAACTATCAATTAAGTCTATACATATACTTTGTGGAAAAAAAATAAAGAGAAATATAATTTGTAGCTGAATTTATCTTCAAGCGAAAAATAAAGTTCTCACTCCATTTATATATGTGGTAAGAATTTCACAAACTAACCATAAGAACGATATTATATTAGACATTGTGATATAATTCTAGAAAATATCTAATGTCACTCTAATAAAGTGCGCAATTCTGCATTAGATGCAAAAAGTTACTTCCACAAAGAAAGCGATGCAAGAATCAAAATACACTTGAGAATACTAACAAGAGAAAAACGAAAGTAACCAAATGAGTCCCAAGTTCGTCAGAATTTCGAAATAGCAAGAATGCCCAGCCATCAAATCAAAATGCTCGAGTAAATTTGGAAGCAAGTTACTCACCTAAGATTGACAAACCAACAGAAAGATCCTTCAATGAATGTGAATGTGAATGTGAATGCATATGCATATGCAAATATGACTGCTCTTGATGATGTTCATCACGATGATCGTGTGAATGGGAGTGTTCACCGCCTGCACACATAAAATTAAAGCACAAAAATTGAGGAACAGAAAGTAATTTACAACACCACCTGACTCAATGAATACTGATCTCTAGCTCAAAGTAGCCACATGCAAGGACAGGGAAAGGATATTCACATCACAATCACAAACGACCCCATGCACTGGAATTAGTACTAGATTTTTCAAAGACAGCAAGTTGAATGAAATGAAAACGAAGATCTTGTTTTCTCTAAAGGCTACATCTCTCTTGCCATGACCTTATGGAAGACCTATTTGGATTCTTCCCCAATGCAAGGGCAAAAAACTTAAGACCAGAAACCCCACCTTAGATTACCAATTAATACTGTTCATGCAACACAAAGAAATCAAGGAATTGTCCATGAGGTCTCGGTAAACTGATTTGTGATAGGCATGCAGAAACCTAGCTAGCCAACGAAATACAGATCTAACAAAGGCATGACATATTCCTATAGATGTCCGACAACTGTCTTTCAATTATCTTTTAATGGTTTTGCTGATACGCATCAATCTATAGGATTCAGATTTCCTCATTGAGTCGATTAAGAGATATATGGTTATTTCCTTTGTTGAGTCAGTTATTTCCCTAATTTGGATATTTCCTTTATTGAGTCAGTTATTTCCTTAGTTTAGTTGTTTCTTTATTGAGTCAGTTGTTTCCTTCATTGAGTCATATTTTTTGTCCATTTATAGGAATCATTAGTCTTAGTTTGAAGCATGTTTTTGAGAGTTAGAATTGAGAGACAGGCATATAAGTCTGTAATTGTTAGTATCTTTTCAGTTTATACTAAAGTTATTGTATTTGTAATCAATCTTCAATTGCGTGCGTATCATATTCATACCGAAAGCATGCGGCAACTGATGAAGAAAAGCATCACCCAGCATAGCTCCTGCCTGCATAAGAGATGTTTGTATAAATAATGAAAGGCTGGACAACAACTGAGAGTTTGGTGTTCTAAGGTCTAGCAGCTTTCAGGCTGCAGAAGAGAAAAGTAGAAAAGTACTTAAAATGAACTCGTTTTTTATTTATGAAGTGCGAGTAAAGTTCATTTTTCACAACCAAATTTACAATATATGAACTCAAAGAAGCAATTCCCAAGAAAAAAAATGCAGTATAAGTTTCGGCTACCAATAAACGATTACACAAACTCCACAGGAGTCTCTTAGTATCCGAAATTACCACATTTTCCCAGCAACATGACGAGAAATTATATAATCCTCTCTACAACATGATGAGAAATTATATCAATTTCCTAGCAACATGCGACAAGCCCAATACAGAGAGCAATGAGTAACAAATTTTTGCCACATGAATATGTTGAAAAAGATTGAAAAACAAGAAACTGACCCCAAACAATGCCAAAGAATCAACAACAGTTTTTGACGGCTTCCCCTGCGCTGCAGGAATTCAAATCCGACCTTCGTTAGTTAGCTATAAGCATAAGTTGACATCTAGGAGCTAGAAATGAGCATGTAACGACATTAAGCTGACTTACTAAATATTAAAGGCAGCAAAATAAGGCATATGAGGGAAGCCAAGCTAACCAACAGTGAGCAACCCATGGCACTTATCCACAGACCTGCCAAATCAAATTAAACTAATCGATACTGCACAAATCAATAGCCACAATATTGTCTTGAACCAAAGATCTATCTGAAATGTTCTCCCAACATCTAGACCGAGCATTGCTGAGACTAATTCAGTAATCTACACATACGCGTAATTTCTATATTCATTCGCACGAGACAACATACTATTCACATAGTAAGCCAGAGATTGCAGGCTTGCAACAATGAGCAGTTGATTGAACTCTCCCAACATAACAAACTATAATTCAGAGACATTTCTACTTATGGCAACATTGCAGAAACAGCTATCAACAGAAAGTAAAAATTTCCACTGCAAATTACATCAACTACTTCACCACCTAAAAGTAAAAGACAATTTTTCTTACAAAACTCATTGCATAAATGAAACAGAAGCTACTTACCAAACCCAGAAAGCTCCACAAGACCATTATGCTCAAAGTAATGATCATGATCATGATGGGCCCACATCATCTTCAGATCTTCCTCTTCAGCCATTTCCTCTGGAAGAATCGTCTGCTGCCCTTGATTCTTCTTCATCAACCCTACATCTTCATCATCATGCA
>AYJT01061092.1:0-10066 GCA_001278415.1 Ocimum tenuiflorum | reverse complement strand
ATACTCCCTCATCAGCTTTAGTTGAAAAGGTATTCAGTTTTGACTTCCCATTGTTGTGCATATAACATGGACAACCAAAGGCATGAAGATAAGTTAAGGAAGGCTTACGACCCTTATACACCTCATAAGGTGTTTTGTTGAATCGTAGGTTGACGGAGCTGCGATTCCGAGTATAGCAGGTTGTGCTGACACCTTCAGCCCAGTAGCTTTGTACAATCTTAGCCTCACATAGCATTGATCGCGCAACTTGCTTCAACATTCTGTTCCTTTTTTCTACAAGGCCATTATGCTGTGGAGTCCTTGGATCTGAGTGCTCGTGACTGATCCCATGATCCGCGCAGAAGTCTATGACTGGTCCATTGCAAAACTCTGTCCCGTTATCTGATCTGATCCTGATTACTTTGCAGTTTTTTTCATTCTAAATCTTCATGATCAGATCTGGAGTAGCATCTTTACTTCAACTTTGCTCCTCAGGAACTCCACCCAAGTATATCTTGAAAAGCCGTCAATTACCACCATGGTGTAACTTTTCCCTCCTACGGACTGGGGAATAACTGGTCCAAACAGATCCATATAAGATGTTCCAGTACTCGGGACGTGCTGGGTTCCACTGCTTTTCCCTTGAAGGATGCTTTCTTCTGCTTTCCTAACTGGCAGGCTTCGCAGACTTCTTCCTTTTTTATGATTTCAGCTGGTAGACCTTTCACCAACTTGTGCTTCACCAAATGGTTGATAGTCTTGAAGTTCAGGCGGTTTAATCTTTTGTGCCATAGCCAACTGGTCTCAATAGAACTTCGAGCTACTAGACAAGAGACTGCCACTGTTCCAATCTACAATGTATAGCCCTTCTCGCCTTATTTCTCTAAGGACTACTTCCTTGGAGATTTTGTCCATTATCTAACATTCATTCTTCTTGAACATTTTCTTTAGCCATTTTCTCCAAGTGATTGATGCTCACTAGATTATGATTTAAATTTGATACTAGTGAGATGCCTTTGAGGATAACTCCAAAGCAACTATTTTTCCTCTGGAGTTGTCCCCGAAAATTACAGATGGCCCAATGACTGGAATGATATTGTCCATGTTATCTTTGTTCCAGTCATGTGACCTGAGTTGCCGCTATCTAGAATCCATGCCTCATTAGCTCTAGTCGGCTGTCGACTTTCTTCTGTGACCTATAATCACAAAGAAGACGGTTTAGGTACCCGTCTTACTTCGGGTCCTTAGGAGTCAGTACATGTATGAACCTTTTTGGAATCCATACTTGTTTGATTTTAAGACCTTGGACCGATTGAGCAGCTTGTTTCACTGACTTCTTTTACATCCTCATGTTATAGTACATGCGATCATGATGTTTTTTGTTAAATCGTGCATGTATGTATGAGTTGTGTTGAGTGACTACGTTCCTAGCTGGAACTGGTCTTCTAACACAACCTCAAGGAGCTAGTCCTCGGACAACTGTCTTGGACTCTCTGGAATGAAATCCAAGTCCAGGACGGTTAGTTCTCTCAGTCAAACGAAGGTACTCAACATAGCTGAGTTTCTTTCCTTACGGAAGTCGGCTGGCCGAGGGTCTCCAATCTGACTTGGCGGAACTGGGATATCTCCAGCTTGCTTGTGCACAGCTGGGTTGTCGTGGAGCTAGTGCCCTGAGTAGCTGAGTTTTCCTTGGCTTCATAGCTTTGGGAAGGGCAGTTGGATTTTCATTCAGTTGCGCCTTCTTTAGCTATGCAGCCTTGGGAGCTGCAGCTGACCTAGACGACTGGCCAGCTCTAACTTGGGCTGGGAGAAATATAATTTTCTCCCTGTCTTTGTTTATGCTTAAAATATTTTTGTCATTCGAATCTGATGGGTCATGTCCTAACCCACCATTTTCTATGTATGATTTTTGCATGCTTATTAAGTGCTCTAAATCTCTCGAGCTTTTATTGAAATATGCAATGATTTTGTCCTGCTTTAGGTATTTGATTTTGAGAATTTCTAACTCAGCTGAGAGAGCTGAGTTTTTTCCCCTTAGTTTTTTTATTAACAACTGTCAGTGACTGAGCACTTTCCAGCTCAGTTGTTAATTTCAAAACTTTCTCTTTTAAAGATGCATTTTTGTGAGAAATTTTTTGATTGTAGGGTGCACATGTAGTTGAAATCCTTGGCAAGGGGTTCTAATGATAAGTCCTCAGAGTCAGAATGGCATGACTCTAAGTCCTCCTTTTCATGTTCATGTGTATACAAGGACTGTGAAAGCTCAGTTACCTCATCCTTAGCTGAGGTAAGTGCAGTTTCAGGTTCCTCTTAAATATTAGCCGTGAAGGCTACGAGTTGCTCCTCATCATCGGAGCTACTGGCTGATTATGATCCAAGAACCTCGTCATCATATGAGATATCAGGCATCTCAATCCTTGTCAGCATGGCTTCACATATGCTTTGGACACCCTTCACTGAAAGCTCTTTTTCAGCTTAGCCTTCTCCTCTTCACTGATCTGCAGACAATCAAATTTCAAGTGATTAGAAGAATTACATTGAAATCATGTCCGCTGTTGTCGCCCTTTGAAGTGCGAATTGTAGGAATTCTTTTCTTCCTCGACTTGAGCCTTCAGCTTGGCTTTCTCAAAGCTTTCTCGCGAGCACTCTCATCTGTTCTTCCAGGTCCTGAACAGTGCTGGCTGGGGTTTTCTCAGTCGAGATGGATAGCTTCTCGACTTGTACAACTGAGAGGATTGTGTACTGTGGCTTTTGCTACTTTCTCAGACAAAACTTCTCTTTGACGAAAAGAGCATCATCCTCCAACTTTGACAGCTGCTGGGTAGCCTTCTTGGCCTCATGCCCGTTTATTCGAGCTAGGTCAAATTTATGTGCCCGTAGAGAGGCAAACACGTCCTTAGTCGGCATTTTGGAAAGATCCTGCTCTTTGAGAGTTGTGACCTTCACAAACTAATCTTCTCTTGGCATTCAAGCCAAGATCTTCGCGTTGAGCTCTGCTACTGGATATGTCCTTTCAAGTGCTGACAACTCGCTGATAATAGAGTTGAACCAGGCCTCCATCTGTATGATAGATTCACAGGTTAGCATTACAAAAGATTCGTATTTTTCCACACAAACTTGTAGTTTGTTACATCTGATCTGTTCAGATTTTTTGCAAAGATTCTCAAGGAAATCCCTTGGCTGATTTGTATTTTTCCATGTTTTTCATATGCTCTTCGTCGAGCGTGGAGAAAAGAATATCCTGGGCCAGATATTCAAGTTGGTGATGTCTTTTGTCATCTGAAGTCCACTCTGCATGTGGCTTCTCGACGTACTCCAGCTGGTCGGGAGTTGTACGGTGGGTGTTGACTTTTTGAGTTCTCAAGGGTCCTTCTTCGATAACTAACCACATATCCTCATGTTGACTCAGGAGATGAGCTTTGACTCTCCTCCGCCAGCTGGTATAGTTTTCGACAGAGAACTTTGGTAGCCAGGTAGATGCCAACTTCGGTTAACAGATAGGCCTGCTGGCAACAAAGACTTAAGGAAAGATGGATCTGGTCCTTAGTGACACAAAGCAATTAATCTTTTTGGACCAACTGCTCTGATACCACTTGTTGGTCCCAAATCAGAAATAGATTATATGCGGAAGCGTTAGTCTTAATAAAACAGTTGCGAAAATGGAAGTTTAATTTTATCTCAACTGACTTATGAATAAGTCAGTTGGGTTTCTTAAAGATGTTGTCAAATAGGTCCGCTGGGGTTATGTCAGTTATACTCCAGCTACTGTGAGCTAGCTGGGTTTCAAACACTTAGCAGAAATGTACGAAAAACTGTAAATAGACACATATATTATAGAGGTTAGGATTCAAATAATCCCACGTCTTCTCTTCCTTCTAATGAAGGAAATTCACTAATCTTTGTTATACACGGTGTTTGAGCATGGTTTATAACTAAGATTCTTCTGAAACAGAGAGCTTTAATGCTTTCGATCGCAGGCACGACTGACTTTTGAGGCTTTACCGGAGTCCACCTCCTAGGCTTCTTAGATCGATATGTGAATGTTTCAATTCCCTCCAGAACGTGAAATCAAGTTGATGGTTTTGATGTTCTCAGATAGGAGTTTGAGAATAGTCTCGAAATCCTCGATTGTAAACAGCTTTTGGATCTCCGTTAGGTCTCGAGTTAGATACTCGAAAAGCTTATTTTTGCTTGTAGATGAATTTGAAGGAAGCTTTGAGCAAATGGAGGTTCAATAGTCTTCTCTCTTCGTTCTTCTCTACTATTTATATCCATCGAATTTGAATAATGCCATTGGGAGGCAGGTGAAAAGTATGTCATGAATAGTTAAATCCGTCGTCAGAGAAATAGAGCCGTTGTTGTACTTACAACAGGCTTTTTCAGAGTTTTATCCATCGGTCCGTCAGCTTTCAGCTATGGATCGCCGAATAGTACTTATTATAAGAATGTCTTTTCAAGAAACATTCCAACAATTTAGCTCTGACTATTCTTCTTTTGCCTCAATTGTCCAAAAGACAACTAAGCTTATCTTCTGATTTGATAAGGAGAGATTCCTCGGGTGTCAGCTCTCTTTTTAAAAGTCAGCCCCGGAGTCAATCTTGTCTTTAAATCAGCTGCCAGTTCTGAGGGAATTGCAGCTGGATTCTTTTCACAGCTGAGGTGCTTTAGCTGTAGGTCTCACAGTTGGGATGGCAGAGCTGTGGATTAGTTACCACAGTAAAACAAGGTCTTTTGAAATATTCTAAGTCTTGAACTTTCCAACTTCAGCTCTCCGCGAACCTATGCTATTACAGATCAGACTTATTCAATATTACATGTTAAGATTAGTTCTATACTACTGACATGGTTTCTGACATCATCAAAATATTCTAATTCCTAACATCAGGGCAGTTCATGATGGATTTGGAGCAAAAAATTTAGGCTTTCTCAAAAAGCTTGAGATCATTACGAATAGGGGTCATGATTGGGGCAATCATCGTGTCGATCATGATGTCGATCCTGTAAGGATAAACCATAAATGGGGAGATATGAGAGAGGATTGAAAATTGGCCATAGCAGGGGATCGAGTCAATCAGATGACCTCAATCAAGATGGATCCAATGATCAAAGTTTTCTATTTTGAAGAGGAGAAGCTGAGGATCTAGCTAATGGGATTTAGGATCGGACTGATCCATATTTAGATTTTTGACTTGAATTCTTACGGAGGAGAGAACATTCTAAATTTGAAGCTACAGTTTTTCTGTATCTCATTTTATATTTAGTTCTCTTTCTCTTGTAATTTTTATGTAAGGTTAGATCTTGTATAGATTTTAGGATTTGAAACTTCTTTGGAAATGTTCAAGTTTTATTGAATATTATTTTTTCCTTTCTTAATTAATGTTTCTTCAATTCGGTCGAGCTTTGATTTAAGATTGTATGATTGTCTGATCAATTTTCTTCATGTTAGTTCTAAGATTTATAATATAGCTGGATAAATTAAGGAATAATGAAGCGTGAATTGAGAACATGGATGTTAATTACCGTAGTTGGAAATGAAGTGGAAGATTGAATCTCTAAGGCTTATCAAGAGTAGGGTTGGTTAATTACCGTAGCTAGATTTAATTTCATATTATATTTCCACACTATGTAATTTAGCGGGGCTTCTGAGAGTAATTTATTTGATTCTTTCTATAATTGAGAATTAAACTGCAAATAAATTCAATTGAATATGAATAATCTATGGAAGGAGTAGATTATCCTATAATCTGTATTTTCTTTTTTTGGTTTTATTTACTTCATTATATGTTTCTTCTAGGTATCTTAATTATTTTTTCTCATTTAAAACCTGTATAAACAGTATGATAAATTCTATGTTTTATTGTTTGACAAGTTAAACTTGATAATAGTCTACAAATTCGATAAATTATTTTGGTCAATGTTCACACACTGTCAGATGTTCAAAAAATAGGTGAGTGAACTACAAATTAGATTCATAGGACACATCCTCCTTCGTTTTGGTCCAAAAACTTATTTTTAGTCTCAATTCCAAAAATTTGCGAGGTCCCAAAGTTAATGGATCACTAACATTAATCATGTTCTTATTTGCTCATTTTATCTTATAATTGAATTATATGTTATAATTAATGATTTATAAAATTGCAAAAAAAATGTCGAAATAGTTTTTCAAAACTAAAAAAGCAAAACTAATTTGACAAAAAATTGTCATAGTACCAAAATAAAACTATAGTTGTAAAAATAAATTTGTGAGACCAAAATGAGATGAGACAGTATTCTGTAAGTTCAAAATATGCAATTTATTCATACATGAGCATTTTGAGGTGAACTTTAACTTGTTAGGAAATCTCATACTGTGTATATTCATTTTTGGGTAACCAACCCTTGAGGCTTCAGCTACACCTACTTCACCAAAGTTTCTCCAATTTGTGGCGCTACGCCTAAAATATGTACTTTTGAGGACAAAACACTATATTTGGAGCATTACCTTGCATTTTGCATAGTGGGGGAAGAGATTACTTCAAGTCGACTTATTTTGTATTTTCAATTTGTAATTTGTTTTCTTTATAGTCATGGAAGGAATTCAATTTTTATTTTTTATTTTTTATTTTTTTTTGTTTCTTTTTTTAGGTGTAACCATCTCCAAATCATTCGTAACGTGCCACTGACGAAATGCTTAGAGTATCTTGATTTCCCGACAGAAAAAGAAAATTGAGAGAAAATATACTTGCTTTGTAATTGAACAGGATACTCGAGAGAGAGGCCAAGCCGAATAATAAAGATATAATTATGGTTCTCTATAAAGTGTATCAAATAAAAAATATTTGATTCATGATATATTCTGAACTTCTTTTTTCGTTTCATCAAGCGACGGCGTACAAAGCCTGTATCTTGTAAGACGGTCAACATTCGTCAGTGGCCAACTAGTACTCCCCACATAATTGGTAATATATATTCCTGAGTTGACAAATAACTCTAAATCTTTTTCTTTTCTTTTTCTTTTTCTTTTTCAAGAAAATGGCTCTCTCACAACCCAACTTCATGATATCACATAAATATAACAATTCTTTATTTGAGAGAACACGCACATATCAATGAATTGAGGGAAATCAGTTTGATCAGGGTGGTCTCTAACATTTTAAGTGTACTGTGCTTATTATAAATATTTGATGTTAATATCAAAAAATATTTAATTAAACTAAGGTAATTTATTTTTAGTAGACGAAATGAACTAGATTGTTGATCGATCGGAATCAGTTTACTTGATTCTTATTTTTGATAGAGTTATCTATTATTATTTATAGTTGACGTCATTAAACTATCCATGAGTAATCAAGCTAATATGTTGTTTTAAAAACTATAGTCTTTCTTAGTTAAAGTTTATTGATCATATTTAAGAATTTGGGTGGTACGTGATTCCTTTGTCATTTGTCTTTTTCATGTACGGCATTCTGTTAATGATAGTTACTCCACAATATTAATATCATATCTATAATAAACAAAATATAAACAAAAAGTTAAACTAATTTTAAGACGGGGGAACAACCATTTCTTTTCTTTTTGATTTTGTTTATGTTAAAATGTCCTAAATCGATTGAAAATCAAGATGTATGCCGTTTAATAGTCTGTTTAGTTTAACGTCAAGGGCAAGATAGTTCAATTTTACCCTATTTTGGATATAAAATTAGAGAAATTATAAGATGTTGCGTATGAAGAAGTTTTATTTAAACAAAATGAGTACTTTCACCACAAACTACAAGTCAAAGAATAAAAAGAAAATAAGGAAAACTCAAAATCATAGGTTATATCCTATACGGAATCTGGAAAGGTAGATCTGTAATATAGAATGACATCATCTCAATCCAATGGGAAGAAGAAAACAGACTGAGGTGCAAGTGGGATTCCACATTAACATTTACATAAAATTAAAAACGACCAATTAAATCACATTTAAGTGAAATACCCTCAGCCACTTATAAAAAGTGCCTTAAATACACGTAGAATAGTCTGATTTTAAAGGTGGGGCAGAGTAATTTAGTTTTATTAAATAGGAATATTCCGTTTGCAGAGTACTTTGGAAATAGAGAATGATTCCAGTTATGATACTACAGTGGGATCCCCTTGACATGACCTTATGGCTATCCTTGTTTACCATTTTTTCTTTTTATTTTTTTTAATACAACTCATAATTCTAAAAAATTTAATTTTCTCTGAAATATATTTTAAAATTCATCTTTTTTTTTTCTTTCTCGAGCGAAAAATATTATCAATAAATAATTGGGGTATTTCACGTTTTGGACTACAAATTAAGCCTAAAACTAACTCAAAAGTTTCTAAATTTACATCGAGATTGTTTTAGGATTAGAAAGGCTGTTAGAATATAATAGTATTTAAATTTAGAGTTAATTATAAATTTAGCAGTACCTTTTTATTACTTTTGCACTTATAATATAGTTTTTTAATTTTCGTAATTATAATATTTTCTAAAAGTCGTCCAATTATAGAACATAAATTTTGCAATTTATTTATTATTACAATGGGGTTTCTTACATTTTTATTTTTCATTTACTAATATATAATACGAGTAAAATGTAAGGAAAATATTTAAAATAAAAAAACCCTTAATTAACTTTTAATAGATCTATATTTTGTGTGACCTTATTTTATATATGAATACTTTATTAAGTATTCGGCATTTTATTGTTTGAATTTATAGCATTTTCTCTATTTGCCTTTTGTTAATTATGGATTAGTTGTTTAATGGAGGACTATTTCAATTTATCATTAAACATAAAAAATTAAGGAAATAAAAGACCATAAAATTAGAGAAACATTTTCATAGGATTTTTAAATATTTTTTTACATGCCATTCTATATTAGTATCAAAAAGAAAAACAAAAAATTGAAAGAAAAAGACCATTAAAAATAATAATGTGATTGCAAACTTTATGCGTTAAATTGGAAAATTTTATAAAAGTCTGTTATAAGTGCCGTGATTTGAAAAATGTATTATAATAAGGTTATGCTAAAATTTGCCGATTACACAATTCAAAGAGTTTCTATTTCAAATGCTTGAGCTGGAGAGCAGTCCAAGAAAATCATTGAAGATGACGGTCAAAGAAGCTCGAGAATTATCAATCTTATTTTGTGCATGTGGGTTGAATTTGAATTTTTTTTAATATATTAGATTGTGGCATGTGTGGCGCAGGTTTTTATTATTTTTTCACATATTTTTATTTTGTTCTAAATTAGGATCATAGTTGTTCATGTTTTCATTTTCGTGTTTTTATTAGAGTAGTGAGGATCACGTTCAAATGCACGTTGTACCTTCGATATTTTTAAATGATGAAGTTATAAACAATATAATTTTTATACACTTTTAATCATTTATTTGTATAAAACTACTATAATAATAGCATGATATTTGTTGATCAAAATTAATAAATTAAAAATTGAGGGATTCATTCGATCAAACAACTAATATATACCTATATGAATTCATCATAAATGAAAGTGTATTTATGAAATATTTAATATTCATTTAAAAAATATTATTTAATAAAACTCTAGAAGTACCCAATGAATTTGTTGAAAGTTAATTTACTATTTAAATATTATTGTCATTATAAGAATCCCCACATAACAAATAAGAATGTTATTTAAATTTAATTGTCATTATAATTAAATATTTAAGAAGAATGCTAATTCCATATTGTTATTAAAATCATAACTAAGTTATGCAATTCATAGCTGATAAAATGTTTACAAATCTAAAGATTATACAATAAAGTTATTACCTTCATTTTGAGAAAGAAATTATTTTTTATTGAATCATTTAAATCAGAATTTGTATAATCTATAATCAAAATATCAATTAACTTTGATGAAAAAGACTAACTCTTGCACATGTAAATTACTTGACTAAATTTTCAATTTTGAGTTTAAGTAATCGATTGATGAATCATGTAGATGGGCATGCAATCAAAATTATTGAAAAATATATATACCAATAAATTCCTAATTTGTGCACGATTTTTTCGTAATAAATAAGGTAATTTATTAATGTTGTGACATCTATTATAATCTTATAAGA
>AYJT01061058.1:0-18484 GCA_001278415.1 Ocimum tenuiflorum | reverse complement strand
AGCTAGTAGCGGACATCCGCCTCGTAATTGGCAGCGACATCGTGGTGTCAAAGTGACATGTTAGAAGGAGTTCTGTGGATCACGTAGCCCCGAGGGACCGATTCGAGACTTCAATCGGTGACACTGAAAATACAGTTCAGTCTGACCCGTAGCCTGTCTCTCACCTCCACCCATCTAATATCACAAACTAAAAGAAGTGTTAGAACCCAAGCAATGCCTACGCAGAAGGAGGCAAACGTACACAGAGGAGTCCCAAACATGCCAGGTACCTCCCGTTTGCCCTCTAAATAGGGGACGAAGACAAAGTGGCACTTCCAGTAGCGCGGGTAAGGCAGGATGCTAGAGAATAATTGTATGTCAGGGTAAGGATTAAGTTAATAGTAACTCTTGTTCGGTACTTGAATGAGTTGGTAAAAATAAAAACGTCCGACAAGGACTGAGTTCCTAAATTCATTTTCCTATAGAGTATTTGCATTGCTACCTAATATCACCACTCCAAAGGTTAAAGCTGAATGGGGGCTAACCTAATATTCTTAAAAAATCTAACAAAAAAAGGAGTAAGGGGAATCCCCGCCTCCTTATTCATACAGTCTAGACTGTATGCAAAATAGCCGGTCAGAGGACAGTGGCATCGACCTCCCACCCGGGAATGAGGACGGGGTAGTTGGGAGACAGCTAGCATTGGCTGATGACAGACAATACTCCATGGGGGTCCACGTTCGACCTTGCCTAGAGTATCATCTCCAAGAGTTCCCCCTCCAGGTGGCTATTATTCCTGTATTTTCACCAGGGTTCGTACTGATACTGGAATCCATGGCAACATGAGTATCCAATGAGGATACACGATTGACGCGAGAAGTGGATGCCATTAGTCGCCAAGAAAAGAGCAGCAAACCTGGAAATGGAAAAGAACGAAAAAGGGACATGAGTAGAAGACGACAAGATTCCGGGAGAAAGGTAAAAAAAAGAAAGGGGAATTTGAAATTAGAGATATCCTCTCACCCGCCGCTCAATTTATACGCGCTCAGAATCTGAACAATTTTCTACAAATGACACCATTTTAGCGACGTAAGCAATTCGCACAGGTACATTTAAAATTTCTTAAAAGTGCAAAACCCGAACTCTGTGCCAATTGTCTGTGTCTAGCTTTGAGACACTCAGGGCTGGATAACCTCTCATGTTTGCAGGGACTTGGGGCTAGCAATCAGTCCCTCAGTTCGATTCCAACCTAAATAAAAAGCTTCATGAAATTTATCCGAACCCTAGCATATTGGCATAATTGCAGACCAACAACATAATCTCGGAGTCGGCATGCCATGCCTATATCAACCCTGGTCTTACACAAGTAGCAACTTCCACTTTAACCAAAAAATTCGTAATGAATAACTCGGAGCTCGATCTAGAGACCCAAAATTATCTTCAACGTGGGATTCTGACTAGTATCTCAAAGTCAACATGTTAGATCTTCTCACTCAGGGCTCACACCCCAGCTAAGACTTGACAATTTGTTGATCTTAAAGCAATATTCGAAGTTTGACAATTATTAGTACTCTATTGAATTCTTCAGATTATTATCCAAAATATCTATCTTCATCAAAAAAATGCTCGAAACGTCTTATCTCTATGAAATATAGCTGTACCCTGTTACTTAAATATTCGAGGCTCCCACCACATGACCCCTTATTATCTCCTAAGCTAGCCTGGGGCCTCTCGATCGAGCATTATTGTTATCTCTCGAGCTGGCCCGTAAGCCCCTTGATCAAAACTGCGCCAATGAGCCAACTAACATTATTAACTCTTGCCCAAGGCACCAAAATAAATATACTAATTGCCAGGCCTCCAGGCTCCACCGCATCGGGATGTCACATTCCCCTTTGCATTGTCGCTCCGTACGATCGTGGGATGCCATAGGATCTGTGTCGCTTACCTTCGGTATCGACATGTAAAAATACTCAAGCATTTCTCCTAGTATTCATATACCACCCCGTGCGATGCGTGGTACACCACAAGACCTTTGTCGTCTACAATTCATAACGATACTAAAATACTCAGAGCCCCTTGGAACGAGTATCCAAGCTCTGGGATGACCTATTCCCTGGAGGGTAAATTGCTCAGTCATAGCCATTCACGGCTCCCTTTGAAAAAATCACGTGCCTCGACGCGCAAACTAAAAATTATCAGCTAAACTTCTGTCTCTACGACTCGATCAAGGTCATCACAAAAACAACCTGTACACACGCAAAGTGTCCCCAGCATCGAACTGGCCAAATGCTGGGCTCATATCGCACCAACCAGTAGGTATAAAGTATTTCATCTGCCACTTGTGAAATATCTTGCTCCTCACCTCCTGAACTCGGGGCTGGCTACCTCGGGATAGGGATTGATTATGAAATCTTGACAGAAATCAAGAATTAGCACATTTTTTACGAAATCTTGACAGGGATTGTTTATGAAAGCAGGTAGAACATCGTTTGAACATATATTTTTGTGCTGACTTTGTCTGTCATAGGTCTGTCTCTATCTTCCCGAATCAATTATCTTGATTCACGAAGACACGGGGGCTATTGTTGAGGGCCAAAATGTATCTTCAATCTCAGCCAAGATACCCGCTTCGAGGATATTGCCTAGAACCCCAGCCAACTGGAAGGACTCTCGAAATTTCTCACATGCTCGAAGCGCACCTCTCGATGAATCTAGCACGAGCATCTCTATCTCAAGAGCTCCCTCAGGTTTCGCACTACGAGACTCAAAGCCTCTGTGGACCCAGCCTCGAGATTCCAGGTGTGTGCAGCCCACGTGCTGGAACGATCCATAATGAATCCTTTTGCTGACTCAGCATAGGGGAGAACATGTGACCCTAACTTTCCCCGGCTGTATTTACAGATCGATCCCTAGAGTATTCACAAATAGGCCCCTTAGATAGGAATTATTCAGATTCTCTCAATGTAATAGTATAAATAGTGCACTCACACCAAACACATGAACCTATTCACCCATTTTCTACTGTATCACTCCGATCACCTTCTCCGATGAGAAGCTCTGTAACTTTCATCCAAATCACTCTATAAAGTACTATAAAGTCCGTTTGGGAGATTATAAACATTCCTAGAAGTCTTAGTGTCCGATTTACTTTCCCGCTTAGAGTCTCGATTAGTCCAACGATCAAAATCAAACCACAAAATTAGGTTTTGTGCATATAAATAGATACGGATTCTCGCTTGTAACATATATAATGTCCTCATATTCATGTTATCTTCTACTCCTTTGTAATTACTCTATTCATTAAAAAAATATGGATTTACTTCCTTTCTTTTCTTCAACATGCTCTTCATCTTCAAAAATTAAACTAAATCACACAAAACTGAAACAAAAAAGTAATTTGAACATGATAAAAATTTTATGTGCAAACACGAAGGCATAATTGTTGAGGTTCAATGTTGATCATTTGAATGATCTAGGCTCTACACGGGAAAGTAAATCGGACACCAAGACTTTCCGGAAGGTTTATAGTCTCCCGGAACAAACTGACTGGTATTTTATAGAGTAATTTATATGAAATTACAATGTTTGTGCTGAGAAGCTCGTCGGAGAAGGTGATCGATGTTTACAGTGTGTATGCATGAATTGAATTGTGTGTGTACGATGTGAAAACACTATTTTTATTGTTACAGTGATAGAATTCGAATAATTCCTAAACTATGGGGCCAATTTGCAATCATCTCAGGGGGCGATCTGCAAAGACTTGGGTGAAAAGTTATGGTCACACGTTCTTTGCTCTACTGAGTCAGCAAAGGAATTATTCTGGATCTTTCCAGCACGTGGGCTGTACACGTCGAGAATCTCAAAGCTAGGTCTAGAGAGGCTTTGAAGCCTAGTACTCGTGCTAGATTCAAATCTTGAGGGTTGAGGGGCCTTCGAGAAGGGGTGCTCGTGCTAAATCCATTGACAAAGGTCCTAGGAAGCCTTGAGGGGTTCGAAAAACCTGCCAATTGGCTGGAGTTTGCAGTGCTACTCATGAAGCTGATATTCTAACCTTGTGATCAACGGTTGAGATTGGACGAATATTGTGGCCCACAATAATAATAAGGGATCTGTGCCCCCACAATCTATTTGGTTTTGTTATTTTTAAATAATCAACATGTTCTAAATGAGAAGTCATGAGAAAAGTGAGAATAATAAAATGAAATAAAAGGTTCAATAATTACGAAAGTATATGTGTTGGCGACGATTATATTATCGACGACTATATTATGTGGCAATAAGTTTAGCGGCGCAAGCAATATCGATTAACGACATCACAATTGTTGCAACAATCTTTTCCTTGCAGATCTAATTTAGCGGCGAACATACCGTTGATAAAAGTAGAAACGTGCCATACTATGGTAATTGTTAATTACCATTGAGACTCTTCATCTGTTTAATTAAACATTGTGACTTCAGCCAATTTAATTAGGGACATTCATTGTTAAGTATTCCACATTTTTATAAGGGTAGTAATAAGTAGCAACGGTCCCTTTATCCACCAACTTTAAATTGATGAATAATTTTTATGCATTAGTGGCTTGGAAAATGTAAAGCCAACTAGAGACTACAAGAGTTGGGTTTGATGAGCTAGTGCGGGCCACAACTGTTGAGGGTCAAAATCGTACCTTCAACTTTAGTCCCGCTTTCTGGCCTCACGGATCCAAATCGGACAGGTATCTGAGCCTGTTAGATCCTTCAAAGGATTATTCGGAGCACTAGGAATCTGCGCACGAGACCTAGGATACGAAGTTCGAGGCCTAGTGAGACGAAAGGAGCCCTCGAGCATGTCCTTCAAGGGCAAAATACATGAATGCCCTCGAAGTGTGGTCCCCTCGAGATAATTAGCGAAGCGCCCGACATATCCTTTACACGACCCGCACATGTGCAAAAGGACCCAGTAGGATTCCCATGCTGAGTTAGCAATGATTTACAGATTAGCCCCTCTAATTTGTTTAATCTGCCCAAAATATGTTGTGAATTGAGATTTGTCTCTTTAGCATGTATAAATAGGGTGATGTACAACACAATCACACAACCTCATGCATTCATTCTTCTTTTCGTCACTTTTCCATTAGATTTTCTAGTGAGTTCTATAAATTCCGATTACCGTCGATCAGAAATTCCTTGTAAACCGTATTTTCTCTTTAAATATATAAAACCTCAGCAAGTCTGTTCTGGGGGACTATAACATTCCTGGAAATCGCGGTGTTGATTTCCATTCTATTCTAGCTTAGAGCCTTAATTTTGATCCGTTCAAAATCAACCCTCAACAATAACAGTAAATGTTCTCGACTCCCTACCATTATTTGCAATTTTTTTTAAAAAAATAGATATAGTCTTTTTTATTTTTTTAATTGAATGTGATTGGATACGAAGCATTTGCTTCAACGTTTATTCGTCAAACTAGCAGTTTGACGACAGCATAAATTTTATCTGTAATACACATATAACAGATTCTCATTTCTTCATAAAAAAATCACTCTTTAGTATGATATTCAATTTGTTATTGTTTCTAGTGCTCAATTATCTCTGGTTTAATTCTTGTAAAATAACCGAAAATAATCATCATATTTCCAATTTTTGTTTGTCTCATCACAAAATCAAGAAAGTAACTCACAAAATCCTCAACTCCATCCTCCAAGTTATCAAAATTTACAAATTCCATATCCACAATTTTATTATCTGATTTTTTCCACCTACGTGAATATTGCTCCTTCAAACTATAATGAAGTAATGAGTAGTCAATTTGGTATGTCATATCCTCAAATGCCATTTTATCCACCACCAACACAACCACAACAACCAATTCATGATAATTTCATGCACTTAATTATAGGAGAATTTTCATCTGATAAAGATCCAAAGAGCTCATTCGAGCCTGGTGACTCTCAGTTTCCACCTCACTTATCGAGAGGATTCACTTGTTTTGTATTTCGGAAAAATGAAGTAGCTTGAAAAAATTATGAGCAATTATTTATTTATATTTTTTTTTAATTAAGAAGAGAAAAAAATAGAGATGAATTTTGAAAGTATTTTTGAGGAAATTCAACCCCCCCCCAAATTATAGAGTTCACTTAAAAAGAAAAAGGTGACAAATGCAGCTTAACATATAGAATTCAATTCCTTTCGTTTTCTCCTGCTACTACAAAAAAGAAAATAGAGTGGGTCTCTTGTTAGACTTTATATGATTTAGATGAATCGACTTATTTATTTGATTCAATCCTATTTTATTTATTTGAATTTTGATCATGAGAGTTAATTATTTAGACGCGTTTAAATTATTTAAATGATCTAACATAAATTTTTGCTAAGAAAATGAGGGTGGAGGACTTTCCTTGCACTCTGGTGTAGTGATCCCAATTCGATCACTTTTCATATTAAAATTGATATTTTTATACTACATTTTTAAACGCTACAAAATTTTTGGTTCCATAATATGCTGTATATACATACTTTATCCAATATACAAGGCCGGCTTTTTGAATCCTTGGTAAATAAACGAATGGTCCCAACTTTTTATACATAGTTATTTTTAAACTACAATAATTTAAAACTATAGTAATCAAATTACAAACAAGTATAAAATTATCATTTTCCAACTCTGGTGTTCCAGCTAATCAAGTTATGGTTAAGTGGGTAAGAAAAGATAATTAAGTATAGTGAAATTTGACGAAAACAAACACTAAATTTGAGCAAAAGTAAACTTGAATAATTAGCATAAATAATAAATTTATGAAAAATAAATTACATAAGAAAAACATTAGGTTAAATGAAGCTCGAAAATTTTCTGTTGTATAATACTGTTTTAATGGTATAACAAGCATGACAAAGAATATTTATTTTTATTGATCAAACTGTTATGGAAAACATAAATTACATCCTTTCACTTAACATGTCATATCCAACCTTGGAATGTGTTAATGTGTAAAAGTTACAAGACACGTTGTAGCCAAATGGTCGGGGTGCCCATGTGTCCAATGGAATGAGCATAGCTGGTCAAAGTCAAGTTGAATTCATAAAATAGTAAAATAAAAATATACTGTTCATGGTTGAACAATATATAAATAGAAAGAAAAAGAGATAAAATAAAAAATATTAAGAATTATATCATTATTACTGAAAAGAAAATTGCAGAAATATATTTTTAATAAATATTTACTAACATTTAATAGTTAAAAAGTTTGTAGTCCAAAAACCACGCCCTGGGTGGTGGCTCTTCTGTTCGCCACGCCAATATTTTAAAATTTTTTGCATAATATATTTTTACCAAAACACATATATAAATATTTTTTTTATGATTGACAAAAGATTAAGATGTCACTTTGCCGTAGTCCTCATAATTTTTACTTTAGATGCATTAATAATGTCCATTTCTAACTGAAAAAAAAAAATTATATAGAACAATTTATAGCTAGCTTAAATTCTCTACTACAACCAAGATTATAAGTAACCACAATAATAAAACATAAACCTTAATAAAACATAAACCTATTTAAGTCATATTCAATGTTTAGAGCTTCTCTAAGTTGGGGTAGGAATTCATGTAGATTGGATACATATCGTGTCAATATATTATATTAGTGATCATCTAATTTGTCAAGACCCAATGTCATGCTCCGGCCTGAGTCGGTCCGCCGGGACACGACATGCAGAGCATGGGAAAACAATTCGATACACAGACATTCTCAATAGATATAATAATCACACAATAATTCATAATTTAATAACAACATGCAAACGGGTAGTTAATGTTTGAATCCGGGTCTTAGAGATACAAAGTAATAATTAAAAATTGTTCTCAACAAAAACCAACATAGATCGATTTTGGGTTATTAGAGTTATAGAAATAGCAACAAAAGACAATGGTTGAGTAACATATATGACGATATGAAATCCGAGGCCTTATTTAATAGTAGGCTATTTCAGCTCAAGCACCCTCCACCTCCATCTGTTGCTCAACTTGCACATTTAGATATACATGCAGGGATTGAGTACATTTATTGCACTCGGTGAACACATGCTCGAAATCATATATACATATTTTTTAATGTCATGTCGTGGATCATGGTGACACATATAGGTTTTAGCGAAATCCACCTAATGTGTACAAAACGTTTTTAGATAAACCAGTTGGTTATTTTCCATCCTCTACACCATTTATAAACACATTTGCTATCATTTGACTGAGCCAGGAAGTAGGGCTCATTCACTCGTCTCGATGTCGGGTGTCAATAGGATCTTGTACTCACTGACCGACACACATGAGGTGCACTAGCCCCAACACTTGAATTCGTGTTGACGATCGATTCGTCCAATTTATCATGTCAATCAATAGATAGCATCACAAAATATTTGCAAGCCATGACACTCATCAGAAAATAAATCATGCTTTCATTTTATTTTGAAAATAAAACGCATTTTATATCATGTTTTTTCAGTAAGATAAGAGAATACATCTCAATGTAATCCAATCAATACGTCACACAAACCAATATATTAAATAGAATACGATCCGACAACTCCCAACACGATCAAAACATATATTGATGATCCTCGAACCCCATAGAACATAAATGTACAAGATCTAAATGCAAAATAACAATGAATCATCATCGTCGAATGTGAAAATACTATTTTTAAACCTAGTGAACTACCTCTGATCTTGGGGGTTTTCTGGCAACTTAGACCTTCGATCAAGCTTTGATTTTCGGCGATCTACACACTAAGAAGTGTGGTGAACGAATTAGCATCATTATCCTTCAATAATGATGATGTTTTGTGGGTTAAACATCCTTATAAATACCCCAACTCACACTGGGGGTTTCTGCCTCAGTTATCTCCGGCGAAATGTGGCGATGTCCGGCAACTTGAGCTCTTCCTTCCACCTCTATTCCCTGTTTCTCTCACACTTGTGTTCTCTGAAGTTGGTTTAGATGACACATGGGAGAAATGATCCTCCGTCGATGGTTTTTATCATAAGTGAGAGGGCAAAATGGGTACACCAAATCAGGGACCTCTTACAGCCAAAGATGTAAGAGTTTTTTGGTAATTTGGAGCAAGTAGCTGGACTAAGGGATTGGGCGGAGATGCTTTCTTCTCTCCGAAGATACTTTGATGATAAATGATCATTTTATTTCGCCGGTGCACGGCGACTTCGTTGTATGTTGTTTTCCCCACTTTGTTGATGACAGTTTCCATCCTTAAGTTTGTTTCTACTTGTTTATAACTTCACACTTTGTTGTGCTGTGAATTGATCGACGTGCATGGCAAAAACATGTAATTTCCAAAAAGTTGACTACAGTTCGGCGAAACAGGTCGTTCAAATGAGATCGCTGCTTGGGACATTTGTGTCAGTTGTTCATGTTGTCATCATATACACTCATTTGTGCTAAACATACTTGCAAAAACTTGCCATACAAATCAGCACATTTGCATGCAAATATATTTGCTATATCTTACGTTCAAAGTTACACTGGTTGTTCATTTGGTGTCAGATCTTCGCCCGGAGAGTTGCGATGCTTAAGATTTTTAACTACACTCGAACTTTGATGATCAGTTGGTGTCGTGGGTCATTGTTTGTAAAATGGTGAATTTATTTCGTTTAATAAATTCTTAAAAATTAATTCTGAAATATTGGTTTGTCAATTCTCAAAATTGATCGCACTGTATTATCAGGTTTTAAATTAGGAATACAACGATATATTAGGATCGTTAAACTGGATTCAATTGATCGTTCTGGACTCATTTCAATAATCGAATAATTAATATCACATAATTTAATAACTAATTATTAACTTACTATAAATTACTATAATTGAAAAATAAATAATTTCCTTTTATAAAATTTCAGGTTATTACACCCAATCCATTAAGAAAATGTTTGTTCGGAATCTAATCAGATCTATTAAGCCACAAACACAAACAAGCTCGATGCATCCTCATTTAAACAAATTCTTGGTTCACTCATATTTTTGTAGCCGAATACAAACAAAATTCAATCACCACTGATGTAGTACAAATAATAATTTGCGAGCTCGAGTTCAAGCTGGACTTTCGAACATGTTTGTGAATTTGGTGAATCCAATACAACCAAGTTCGAACTTGATTTGTTAAAATCATCGAGCCCAAATTGTTTACTAAAGAATTGAGATTCAAACCAACGTTTATTCAGCAGCCCGCGTTTACGGCCCGAAAGGAATTGTGCAAATAACTTTGCCCATTTAGATCCTAAGTAAATGCAATTCGGGAAAGGGGAGACATATCAACTTTTTTCCATTGAGCAGATCAATGTTTTTGAGTTTAATCCAGATGTTTCTGGAGTTCTATAGTGTTTTAATTTCCTTAAAAGTCAACTCATTGCCGCTTTGCCTAGCTAGCTAATTAGATATATTCATCTGGTGGCCTGGAGCATTAAAATGCAAATTACAAATATACAGCCCCAGCCAAAAAATGCAAAAATAGAAACAAAATTGCCCTTAAAAATAAGAATAATAATAACATAGTAGAATAATTATATGAACCAAAAATCTAATACATGAAATTACTAGAAGTGATAGTTAAAAATAAAAATTGCATTAACAATAAAGAAGTATAATAAATTTTTGGATCATATAACTGAAGGAAAGATTTTTTTTATTGGTTCTGTCTTTGCAATATTATATTGGATTATTTTATTTATTCATTTTGCAATATTTTTAAGAATTTTCAGGTCTGATTTTATCTTTGAAAAAATAATACTGAAATAGATAAATAAGGGTAAAATAGAGATAACTCGAGGAGATGACTTTAAGAAAATATAACTTATCATGGAGACAGGAGGGAAACAAATTCCAAATAACCATGGAGCCAACTGGAAGTGATCATTCATAAAGGTGTCATTCTTTGCTCACCAAATAAGTCATGAAGTAAATTACGTAAAAATAACAAATACGATGTGAAAGAATGTTTCTTTTTGGATTTTAGCTTTATTCCGTGACTTACGGTAGTAATTAACATCTCTCCTGCCTAAATTATACATATATTTACTTACAAAAGCTGCACAAATTAGTTGATTAATTATGTATGTTAGACATCTCGAATAATGATAAAAAGATTTTAATTTGGATTGATACTCCGTTCTACTAATTAATTACTTGAAAAAGTTATTGAAACGGATAATTTTTCACCTCTTGTCACAAAATAATAAAGGCACTTGAAAGAAATAAAGGAAAAAGTAGCAGTCAAATCCTCCAATATTTATTAAAGAAAACTAAAATTATTTGCAAGCTACTTTGGGTGATAAAATTTGAACTCCTTAAGGGTGTTCTCTTCTCAGAGTCTCAACCTCGTACATACATATATACTTAATTCATTAATGTATTATTTGGAATATGTTTGCCCATCCCAAGCTCTCAAAAACTTAATTTGACAGAATAGAAATGCCAATTTGATACTAAAAATAATAAATATTATTTATTATCATGGAAATTCTTTTGCTTTTCTGAATATGTGAAGCGAATTTGAACATTTCATAACATTTGACATAAAGTATTCAATATTATAATAAATTTCATCTTAAAGTCCTAACTATGACTCAAACTCATGACCTAATAAACATAAGAAATGTACTTAATCACTTGCATCCTCAGATAGTGGGCAACGATTTTCACCACACATTGTTTATGTATAGTACTTACTACATATTTTTACATAGCAACAATCTTTGATTAAACGTGTAAAATGAAACAAAAGATCAATTCTCAAACTCAAATGATATCACTCATCATAGCTCAAACATGTATGTGCAGTATGTGTGTGTGCTATATAATGATCATATTAATGCGTTGGAAAAGTGATCTCGTCGCGATCATCATCGTCCATTGAGAAGAAGACTTCATCAAGATACGAGAGCTCCACTCCCTCATCATCCTCCATAATCTTCTCTTCACAATCACGAACTCGACACAGCACCCACTCCTTCAAATTAATATATTTTTGTAAACATCAAGACTTATATAGACTTCATCAACATTTAAATCAAAATCAACCCTTACATGTGCAAGAGGAGTAGAATCGTTGAGACGAAATTCCTCCATGATCATATTAGTTTGAACACCATCGCCACAAAAAACAAAATAAATTTTTATTCCAACTTCATCTCCATTGCTTGTGAAGATGGGCTCACTTGACCCATGCTCCTTCCAACACCCTTTTCGCGTAACCCGGTTTTGCTTCAATCCACAGAAGAAATACCACCCATTTTTACTCCCAAAGGCCTTCTCTAAAATTCAAGAAAGCAAAACAAAAAGTTAGAAACGGATAATATTTACAAAAAAAAAAAGGGCAAAAAAGTGAACCTAATTATACCATGAAGGTCACAAGGGTCAGTTTCATAGATATCAAGTTGAGGGATGATATTTTGGTAGAAGGGTGAATATGTAGCCCTTGGGTATAGGAAGTTAACGATCAACTCTTCATCGGTCGGATCGAACTGAAATCCAGGAGGTAGAGCCATTTGATCTTCTCCCATAATTTACAGATGTGTAGATTGATTAGGGTTGAATGTCTATGAAAAGAGGAAGGTTTGTGAATGGGATACTTATAAGGAGAATGTAGACAATAAGGGGATAAGCATGGTTGCAGATGGGGCAAGATGGATCATATATATTTAAGAATTGAAAGAAAGGCTGCCGTAATATAAAAAAAGAAAAAAAGAAAGATTGCCTTTAACTGTTGGTGGTTTTTGGTTGTGTATATTTGGGATGATTTAAGACTACCCACAGTGGTGACCAGAATCCGACCTTGTCACAACATAAAATATTTATTTCTCTCTCATTCACATATACAATGTCATCCTATTATTATTTACACTCTCATCAGTGACCGAAACTTAAACTGGTCACAATATAAATATTAATTTCTTTTTCTTACTATTTAATTTTAAAAAATAAAAATTAGTTTAATTTTTATATTTTTAAATTCTTAATTATAGTAAATAATTTTTATACACTAGAAAAATATACTTGACAAATGAAAATTGTGACAATTAATCTGAAATAAAAGATAAATTGACGAAGTAGATATACAACACATGAAATTTAAAATTACAATTGCATGAGCTAAAAATTACATATCAATTGAATGAGAGAATTTTGTATTGTGTGTAAAAATATATCAATATTGAACTCTATTTATAGAATATTATTTTTTACTAATTTTGGTTTTTGTTTTTTTAATAATTATATAAAATTTGTATCATTTTATACATATATCTAAAAAATGTGTGGCACCCAATAAATGGGTGCTACGTGGCACACAAAGGAGCTTGGCCATATACATGGCCTTTGGGCAACAGATTGCCCATGGCCATCGAACTTTGGCCCATTTTCTCTTTTTTTTTTTTTATTATTAAAATATTTATGATCTTTACAAAAAGTCACCAACGAGTGTAGTCTAAGTGGTATGCATAAAACAACAAATCCTATATATATATATATATGATGTATATAATTCTCATTAAGCTAACTATTTCAAGAAATCATATTAATTTATACCTATTATAAGTCTCTATTTTGCTTATAAATGCATGTTGTATATTTTGTTTATCTTAGATAATTAATTTAGGGAAAATAATAATCTACATATTTTATTATATTAATTATTTTCCATTATATGATGATTTTGTAGTTATTTATACCAACACTATAATCTATAAGGCCATTATATTATCTTAATATAATTTTCATTAGAATTCTTTGTGTGCCAACGAAAAAATTAATGTAAAATCTATCATATTGTACGAAGATTATTAATTAAAATAAGTAAAAATCAATACCCTTATGATAGAATGTTCTAGTAATTTAGCACATCATAAATAACCGCCACCAACCATGTTCAAATTCTGATATTTTTTTTGTTGAATTGTCTAAAATATTTTATATATTTACAAAAAAATTATATATTTTTTTCGATTAAAAATAAAAATGAAAAAAATAAAGGGTGAAATTACTAAATGTAGTGGAGCTGGCGCATGCTCAATATTATCTGAATGGGCTGGGTGGTGCTAAATTATAGGTAAAGGGTGAAGTAAAATAAGTGACAGGTGGAAAGGGCAAAGACTAGATGACTTTGATTGGGACAAATATTAATGTGAAGTGACACACATTTTATTACAACTGGAATTTCAGGAGTTGCATGCTATCATACTCCCTCCTCAAAACTTTTGTTAACGTTCTTTAAAAAAAATAAAAAAGAAATTGTTAACGGATCAGACAGAGATATATATCATAAATTGACAACTGTCGAAGATTATTTATTTATTTATTTATTTGAGTGAATTGCAGATTATTTAAGTGATAAAAGTAGTAGTGTACAGAAGTTTCTTGAACCTCTTCTATGTTTTTCTTTTTCAAATTCTAATACATAGGGTTGAATTTTAAGCTTTCAAAATTCAAACCATGGTATGTTTTTTATTTTTTAATACACATATCTCTAAGCATATATCATGAAAACTTCAAGATTTGTACTTGTTTAAAAAATAATAAATCTCGTATGGATCATGATTTCTTAAAATTCTTTTAATGTAAGTTCCTTGACGTGAACGTGATATTTACAGTACATATCATGGTAAAGTGATTCTATTACGGTTTATTACGTATAAGCATGATTATTAAGCATGATTATTAAGCAATAACTAGAGCTTATTAAGTATAATTATAATTTATTAAGAACAGTTAGGATTTATTAAGCAATAATAACGGTTTATTAAAGGGCTTAGTAAGCAACAATTAGGGTTTTATGTGTTATTGACTTACAGAGTTTATATCACTCTAAATCGTTGAACAGTCCAATAAAACTTATCGTTTTTTCTCTAAAAAAAGGGTTGAAAATTCCCTTCTGGTATATTCCGAAGATCCCACTTAATTTAAATGTCAGGTGCTTTTCATCAAATTTAATTTCATACATGAAGTTTAAAAGGTCAATTCTATAGGACAAAATTCATTTATATTGCAAATACAACGTGAAGCTTAACATTTTGACTTTGAAAGGTTAATTCTACCGGCTAAACTTTTTTAATATTGCAAGTACAATGTGAAACTAAAAAATTTGAAGAAATTATGTCTAACGTAGATGCCAATGAGATAACCGTAGAAGTTCGATTTTGATCGGAGACTCGATTATAATTGAACACTAGACTCTAGACTTATGATCAGACTTGAGACTCTAGACTTGATGATAATCAGACACCGCGGCTTCAGAAAGGTTTATAGTCCCCTAAAATGAACTGGCTAGTATTTTATAGATTGAGAGAGTAAATTTACAGAGATTTCCGACGATCGGAGTCGGAGAATTTACAGAATGCATGCTCTTTGTTACAGGACGCAAAATGAGCTATAGGAAGAAAGTAAAAGTGTTGAATGTGTGTAATGTGTGACTACTGATGACTAGTCACCTGTTTATACAATGAGTACATGAAAATCTAAATAATCCCTAAGTTAAGGACTAAATCGAAAATAATTGGGGGAAATCTGCAAAGCATGTGGATGTTAGAGTCATGCTTTGGGTGTCATGCTAACTCAGCAGAGGAATCATTTTGGATCCTTCCTGTACGTGCGCAAGCGTGTGGATGACATCGCATAGATTTTGTGAGATAGCTCAAAGGTTCTGGGCCAACGGGTCTCGAGGAGTCAGGCTACTCGAGGGCCTTTATCCTTGCTCCGCTCGTGGGTCTCGAGCCCTTTCCGGGTCCATGTTTAGCACTCAAGGTTTATCCCGCCTTGTTTGATTTTGGCCAACGATTTCGGGGTCTTTAAGCAATCAAGGTCCCTGTTCGATGGTCTTGAGATTTTGACCCTGAACAAAAGCCCCCTTGTCTTCACGGATTAAGTCGACTGATTCGCGGAGACAAGCAGATGCAAGAGTATCGTTAATCAAAATCTAACGAAGATTTTGTACCTGTTTTGTATTATATAACAATGTATGTGTTTGCCATTTTGACGAGTTTCTTATATAAGATTCAACTGAATGAGGTATAAATTTATTCGACGAGTTAGACGATTGTACCTCACTCGATTAGTTACTGAGTGTTCGAGGTTGTCTTTCTGTTAATAGAATATCGATCAGTTAATGCTTTAGTTTATTCACTGAAGTCAGAGAGGCCACAGGGGTTGTTGGAAAGTTTAAATACCGAGGGATCCATTCCCGGCCTTGAGAAGTTTATCCTTTGGGGGTATCCGTGCCCACCCAGAGATGCCGCTGAGGGCTGTTGGAAGTTTATACTCATTGAGAATCTAGAACGTCGCACTCCCACAGAGTTCTTCTAAGCATTTTTATCTGTCGCCTCATGATTAGGTGGCTAAAGATCTTGCGGCGCGCCACGCATCACGGACCAGGGGTCCATGCATCATCGCTAAGGTTTTCGAACCAAAAGCGGAAAATTTATTGCGGGTTGGAACCCATATGTGGCATCGCTCAGGTTTTTGAACCGAAAGCGAAAAATTCATCGCGGGTTGGAACCCATATGCAGCATCGCTTAGGTTTTCAAACCAAAAGCAGAAATTCATCATGGGTCGGAACCCATATGCGACATCGCTTAAGTTTTCAAACCAAAAGCAGAATTGAATAGGCCCAGGGGACTACATGACAAATAGCAAATATCGCAAGTTTTGGCTTAGTCAAGGGGCCTGGTGCCAGCTCGATAGCATAAATAGTCGAAAGACAATTGGCCGATGTTGCTGAGGTGGTAACCTCGAGTATGCATATCATAGTGATCAGTTGTGTCTGAAATAATAAATGATTTGACGGATCATAGTCGCGATCTATCCGAATTAGATAGTCGATGATAAGCCGTGGCATTGAGCCATAATAGGGGCGATGCATGAGTGATAACTTTGGAAAAAAAATTCCATAAATATGATAGAAAATAGAAATCCATCCATAGTCACGGAGAAAATCTTTGTCGGGACTGTTAATAGGTCGAGTAATAAATTCATTCGACCGGTCGATATATCATCACGGGGATTACGCAGCCCCCGAGTATACGCATGCTGAGTGCTTGATATAAGCATGCAAACATCGTCGAGTATAAGCAGTCGAGTGTGAACAATTCGACACTTGAGATAGGACAATTTATCTTATGCAACCCCGAGTGTAAGATATACGTGAATTTCGAATTCCAAGAAATTCATAGCAAAAAGTCCATATAAGAAATTCATATAAGTTTGGGGTGACGGCACATCCCCAAGTATATAATTTATAGGTTTATCGGCTGGAGACTGTCGAACGCAGATATCGGTCGAGCATTACACAGCCCTGAGTATCGATTACTCAGTTGGTTTGTTGAGCATATAGGGTCGTGTGTTGCCCAGCCCCATGTATCTGGCTGCACTTATGAAATGAAATAATCTCGAGCGGGTGACATAGCACCGAGTGTGACAGATAGATATTTTGATTTCAAATACCAAGTATAGAAGTGCATCGAGGAGAATATCTTGAGTGACTTACTAATAAGACGGTGTCGTTTGGTTGGCGTCTTTTAGATTTATGGCCGTGAATACAAAAAGTTGCGAACCCTAGTTTCAGTCACTACAATTTGAATTTCAAAACCGCAAATACTTTCTCTCTCTAGAGCATTCATCCATTGCTCCCTAGATTCCGGTCAGTTTTCTTTCTTTTTCTTCGTGTAATCACATGTTTTCTTAGTTCTCCTCTTAGAAAATGGTTCTTAGGGGTGCTTTGGTCAACGAGGTGTCGAAGGTGACTGAAAGGTCTATTCGTAAGAAGTTTAGGATTACGACATAGACGCGGATGACTTCTCTTACCGAATCACCTCTACTTCCAATAGTTGCCATAGTCCACTGGCCAATTACACGGTCTTTCCCACTTACCTGCTTAGACACGACATTAGGCTCCCCCTCCACCCTTTTTTTGTCCAACTTCTAGACCATTACCGCATAGCCCCTATGAAACTCACACTGGTGAAGAAGATGTACACCCTTTCCTTGCTAGCCATCTATGACTATTCTGAGATGGGTGTCCCCTCTATTAATGAGTAGCGACATTTTTACCATTTGAATAAGGTGACTAGCCAGTGCCACTACTGCACTATTCTGTGGGTTGGGGACAAAGACCAGGCCCCATTGGTAGATTAAACGGCCTTCGAATAGCTATGGATAGAGGCATTTTTACATTTTCATCCAAATCCCCCAAACAGATCTGACCCTTTGCGCCGAATACTTTGAAATCGACCATAATTTGACTTACTTGTCTTTATCTTATTTTTGCACATTTTTGTTGCTATTTCTGATTTTTAACTGTTATTATTCCCTGTAGGCCTCTACCGACCAGAGCTCACCGCAAAGGAGCTTTAATGAGTGGGGAATGTCAGTAACCTTGCAGGTTACTGGCCCACAATCAAAGCACACTATCACACGAACATGCATGGTCTGCACTTCAGGGCAAATGCCCCCCCTTGGTTCTCCTT
>AYJT01061057.1:0-11832 GCA_001278415.1 Ocimum tenuiflorum | reverse complement strand
ATAAATTTGTCTTCTTTGCTTTCGTAAAATTTAAAAATAATAGTCATTCAATTGAAAAAAACATAAATAAAATTAAATATTGTGTGGAGTTGGAAAGCCCGCACCCACGAGTTCACTTCGGTTTTAAACTGCTCGTGTAAAATTATAACAAATTTGTTGGTCTATATATATTTTAGTGATTTTACAAAATTATATTTATTTTGTATCCATAAATAATTGGTATAATCGTGTTATATAAGTGTTAGTCCCAAATCAGGGTTTATAATAGATTGCGAAAGCGTTAGAAAATAATTGCGGAATTAGTAGGTCCTTGTAAGTTCCTCAACTGACTTGTTCATAAGTCAGTTGGCTCTTTGAAAAACTTTATTAGCGAGTAGGATTAGGATTTCTTGCAGTTATACTCCAGCTATTGGTGATAACTGGATTTCAAAGCACTTGTAAAATAAACAAAGTACAGAAAGCACGTAAATAACACAGGATATATAGAGGTTCAGATATAAATATCCTATGTCATCTCTTCCTTCTCTACGAAGGGAAATCCTCTATAAATAGTTATACATGGTGTTTAAACACGGTTTTACAACCACCTATCTTCTCTAACGAAGAACTTCCTTCGTTCTCGATCACAGGCACTGCTAAACTCAAAGTTTACCGAAATTCGCTTCCTAGGCTTCTCGTTCTGCAGGTTGAAGGCTTGAGTTCCCTTCACGAATGTTGAATAGTTGGGTTTTGTCTCAGATAAGAATCTGGGACTCTCAGAAACCTTAAGTTGTAAACAGTTGCTGGTTCTCTGGTGTTCTCGAGTATAGAAACTCGGAATGCTTATAAGGCTTTTAGAGAGAGAAAGAGAGCTTCAAGAAATTGCAGAGGTTCGAGTTTTGCACGCATCAACTAATTCTTTCTCAGATTGGTGACTCTTCTATTTATAGGCCATGATTTTGATAGTATCCGTTGGAAGCAACAGAACTGTAGTCATTTTCTAGTGTCAGAAAATATGGCCATTGATGTCCTTTTTGCAGGCTTTAATAGTTCTTTATCCATCGGATACTCAGCTGCGGCTATTGACCGTTGGATAATGATTGGTTGACTGACTACCTTTTAAGGTAATTTCTGAAAAGTCAGCTCTGTTGTAGGTCTGAGCAATTCTAAAATTCCTCTTTTGTCTTTCAATTGTTTGAAGGACAACTGGGCTGGATAGTTAACTTGAACTGAAAGTCAGCTGTACTTTTGATAGTCAACTATGAGAGTCAACTTATCTCTTTCAGCTGTCAGTTCTGATTGAACAGTCAGTTGTGTTCCTCCCAGCTATGGTCTATTCAAACAACTGGGCTGGATAGCTGACTTGAACTGAAGAGTTCTTACGAACTTTTCTTGAACTGAAAGTCAACTGTACTTTTGATAGTTAGCTATAGGAGTCAACTTCTCTCTCAGCTGTTAGTTTTAATTGAACTGTTAATAGTGTTCCTCACAGCTGTGGTCTTGGATTACCTACAACTAAATAGAGTCAGTTGTGGTCGTGATCTTCAGCTCTCTTCGGACCTAAGGTATTATAATTTATTCATATACAAGGATTACATTCTAAGTTTAGTCCTATATTAATGGTGTTTGACATCACTCAAAATATAATAATTCTTAACAATTTACCCCTTTCTGAGAATTGCTCAGACCTACAGCAGAGCTGACTTTCCAAAAATTACCTAAAAAAGTAGTGAATCAACCAGTCATTATCCAGTGACCAATAGCCGCAGTTGAGTATCCGATGGATAAAGGACATCAACAACCATATCTTCTGACACCATAAAGCGATTACTGTTCTGTTGCTTCCAGTGGATACTATTCAATATCATGGCCTATAAATAGAGGAGTCACCAGTTTGAGAAGGAGTTAGTTGATGCATGGAAAACTCAAACGTCTACAATTTCTTGAAGCTCTCTTTCTCTTTCTAAAAGCCTTGTAAGCTTTCCGAGTTTCTATACTCGAGAACACAAGAGAATCAACAGCTGTTTACAACTTAAAGTTTCCGAGAGTCCCAGATTCCTATCTGAGACAAAACCTAACTATTCAACGTTCGTGAAGGGCACTCAAGCCTTCAACCTGCAGAACGAGAAGCCTAGGAAGCGAATTTCGGTAAACTTTGAGTTTAGCCATGCCTGTGATCGAGAACGAAGGAAGTTCTTTGTTAGAGAAGATAGGTGGTTGTAAAACCGTGTTTAAACATCATGTATAACTATTTATAGAGGATTTTCCTTCGTAGAGAAGGAAGAGATGACATAGAATATTTACATCCAAACCTCTATATATCTTGTGTTATTTACGTGCTTTCTGTACTTTCTTTATTTTACAAGTGCTGTGAAATCTAGCTACCACCAGTAGCTGGACTATAACTACAAGAAATCCTAATCCTACTCGTTAACAAAGGTTTTCAAAGAGCTAACTGACTTGTTCAAGTTAGATGAGGAACTTATAAGAGCCTACTAATTCCGCAATTTATTATAAACTCTGACTTGAGACCAATAAGTGGTATCAGAGTGGTTGGTTCACAAGACCAACAGTTTTGAGTCACTCGGACCAGATCCATATTCCTTATAATTTTTGTGAGCAAGATCTTGGTTGATATTGTTAAGAGATGGCTTCAACGAGATTGCCCATGTTTTCAGTGGAAAACTATACCAGCTGGAAGAGACGTGTGAAAGCTCATCTTCTAAGCCTGCATGAGGATATGTGACAAGTTATTGAAGAAGGTCTGATCTGAATAAAGAAGATCAACACCAGTCGCCAAAATGATGATCAACTAGAGTTCATAGAAAACCCGCATGATGAGTGGACTGTAGAAGACAAACGCCGACATCAACTAGAATATTTGACTCAAGATATCATCTTCACAACTCTTGATGAGAATAGGATGAAAGATATCGCAAACTACGACTTAGCTAAGTAGATATGGAATATTCTGGAGGAACTGTGCAAGAAATCATACCAAATCACCAGAAACAAACTCTAGATAGGTGAGGGCACATGACTGGGATCAAGGAAATTCATGTCAAATCTCAAACCAGTCAATGGGCCATAAGTGATTTTCGGGGACAACTCCAAGAGCAAGATTGTTGCAATTGGAACTGTAACAATTAATGGAGTAGCCCTGCATGGTGTTTCACTTGTGTAGAATCTCAAGCATAACCTCGTGAGCTTCAGTCAACTGGGAGAGCATGTATACAAGACGGTATTCCCGAAGAATGAGTGCCAGATCAAGAACAAGATCTCTAAGGAAGTAGTCCTCAGAGGAATCAGAAAAAAAAAGGATTATACATAGTGGACTGGGAGAGTGGCAGCTCCAACTCTTGCCTTGTCTCCTAGAGTTTGATAAAAGTCAGCTGGCTAAGGCACAAAAAGCTTAATCATTTAAATTTCAAGACTGTCAACTACCCGGTGAAGCACAACTTAGTTGATGGACTGCCAGCTAAAGTATTGAAGAAAGAAGGAGTATACGGAGCTTGCCAGCTGGGTAAGCAAACCAAGGCTTCATTTAAAGGAAAAACCGTTGAGCCCAGCACCTCAAGAGTTTTAAACCTGCTTCATATAGATCTATTCGGACTAGATACTCCCCAATCAGTTGGAGGAAAGAGTTATACCCTGGTGGTTATAGATGATTTCTCAAGGCTGAAGTGAAGATCGCTCTGCCAGAGCTGATCCTGAAAGTTCAGAATGAGAAGAGCTACAAAATTACAAGAATCATATCAGACAATGGAATAGAATTCTGCAATGGGCCAGTTATGGACTTCTGTACAGATCAAAGAATCAGTCATGAACACTCAGAGGACACCGCAGCAGAATGGTCTTGCAGAAAGAAGGAATAGGACCCTGAAGGAAACAATGCGCATAATGTTATTTGAGGCAAAGATTGGTCAAATCTAATGGGTTGAAGCAGTCATCACAACTTGCTACACTTAGAACCGTAGCTCCCTCAACTTAAAGCTGAATAAAACACGTTATGAGGTGTACAAGGGTTGTAAGACTTCATTAACTCAACCCAAAGCTTTTGGTTGCCCATGTTATATCCATAACAATGGGAAATCAAAGTTAAACACTTTTTCTCCTAAAGGTTATGGATACCCCTCTCACAAGACATTTAAGGTGTTTAATAAGACAACCCTTCTTGTGGAAATAACATGCAATGTTATTTATTATGAGTCTACTTTAGTGTGGGGGAACACTGCAGAACTAACTGAGCTGTCCAGAAGCCAATGATGCTGAAGTTCAGTTAGGCAACATCTGTGGTGTGCAACTGATTGAACCAGCTAGGCATACTTCTGGAACCCTAATTCAGGACTCAGTTTTCTCAGCCAAAGTCCAAATGGTTGAGAGGGTCTGTGATGCAAATATTCTCGCTGAGACCTTAAAAGATACCTCAATCTATAACACAACTGAAGGTGCAACTGAAGGAAGGTGCTTAGCTGAAGGAAGCACCTCAGGAGATCAATCAGTTCCAGCTGAAGTTCCATCTGGAACCACAGCTCCAAGAGAAAAAGTTATGGTGGATGAAACCACAGGAACCCAATTCTTGAAGGAAGAACTGTGATGGAGAGAACCACTGGAACTCTAGTTCTTGAAGGAGGAATTGTGATGGAGGACTTGCAACTGGATGTCATCTCAACTGATAACCTGGTTGATATCCCAGTTGCAGTTGCAACTATCAATGCAGTTGAAGATCAACAAATCTCAGTGGAAGTCATCCGACCGCCTCTATAGCAATAGACCATCTAGCTGATGATATCCTAGATGATGTAGCTGATCCAGTTCACACGAGGTCTTAGGAAGCATTCTTCACCTGTTTCCTGTCTCTAAGAGAGCCTCCTAAGCTCGAAGAAGCTCTAGCCTCTCTTGACTGGATCTCAGCCATGCAAGAAAAACTAGCTAAACAATGTCTGGTACCTGGTAGATCGACCTACTCATTAGAAAGTAATAGGTACCAAGTGGGTTTTCAAGAACAATAGAGATAAAAATGGCATTGTTACCCGCAACAAAGTGAGATTGGTAGCTAAGGTGTATGCACAATGCGAAGGAATCGATTTCGACCAAATCTTGCCCTAGTTGCAAGATTTGAATCCATCAGATTATTTCTAGCATATGCAGCTCATCACAACTTCATTGTCTATCAAATGGACATGAAGAGTGCATTCCTGAATGGCGAGCTAACTAAAGAAGTTTACGTGGAACAACTGCCTGGTTTTGATTAAGGAAACAAAGTGTACCGGCTCAGAAAAGCCCTTTATGGATTGAAGCAAACTCCCAGAGCTTTGTATGAGACCTTGTCTCAATTTCTGCTGTAAAATGGGTTTCAGAAAGGAAGATCGACAGAACTCTCTTTTGGATAGAAGATGATGGGAATGTGCTACTTGTTCAAATCTATGTGGATGACATCATTTTTCAGATCCAGAAACCCAATTACATGTGAAAGATTTGCTCAGCTGATGCAAGAAAATTTCAAAATGAGTATGATGGGTGAAATGTCCTACTTTTTAGGACTTCAAGTAAAGCAAATACCAGAAGGAATCTTCATCAATCAACAAAAATATACCTGAGAGCTCATGAAGAAATTTTGCCTTGGGAAAACCAAGTTAATCATGATTCCTATGAGTACAAGTGCCTAGCTGACACTTGATGAAGAAGGAGAACAAGTCAACCCCACAGCTTACAGAGGGATTATTGGATCACTTCTGTACCTGACTGCCAGATGACCTGACATCAACTATGAAGTTGGAGTGTGTGCTTCCAAGCCAATCCAAAGAAGTCACACATGGGTGTAGTTGTGCAGATTGTTCGTCATTTAAAAGGAACTAAAACTCTAGGAATCTAATATCCCAGGGTTAATAGCTTGGATGAAGGCTACTCGGATTTAGACTTTGGAGGTTGCAGAATTGATCGGAAGAGTACTAGGGGAACATGCTAGTTTTTTAGTCATAAGCTGATTTCTTAGTTCAACAAGAAACATCACTCAGTTTCCACCTCCACAGCCGAAGCCGAATACGTAGTTGTAGGTAGTTGTTATGCTCAGATGCTTTGGATCAAGCAACAACTACAAGACTACAAAGTGTCAACTAAAGTTGTTCCGCGACAACAATAGTGCTATTGCCATCACGTGGATACCAGTTCAACACTCAAGGATAAAACATATGGACATTAGACATCACTTCATCAGAGATCATGTGGAGAAGAAGGATGTATTAATAGCTTACGTGAAAACTGAGGACCAACTTGCAGATATTTTCACAAAACCACTTCAGAAGTCCAGGTTCAAGCAGTTGTGTACTCAATTGGGTTTGCTAGAATTGGACATGCTAGGTGAAGGAGAAGACCGAAGTTTTGTCGTGTTAATCAAGTGGTGTCGAATAGCTGAGTCTCAACTCTCAGTTGTCCAATTGTGTTCTAAGAACTGATCGAGGATACTATCAGCTATCAGGTTGCTCACTCTGAGTGGAACACCTGAGAACTGATCAGTTGTCAGTTACTTAGTATGAGGATAGCCGAGTCCCAGCTCTCAGCTGTGTAAAGATTTATGAAGTATATTAGTCAACTATCTCATAATAGAACTGAGTCACAACTTTTAGTCTAGCTGACAACATGACATTGATCGGACTGAGTCCTAGCTCCCAGTCAATTGATCTCATACTTAAGGGGAACTTAGTCTCAAAGATATTCAACTCTCCTGCTTTTATGTCATTTATTTCAAAATTCTAATGACATAAATGCCGCATTAAATGAGACTAAGACCAACTTCATCAAAATCAGAAAGGAAGCTGCCACATGGAAAGGTAACTGACAACAATAACTTTTAAGGACAACCGCCTCTGTACTGTAGCAGGTGCCAAGTAATCCTGATCGTTGAAGATCTCAACTCTCATTTGATTACATCCGTTCATCTACACTCAAATTTTTCTATATAAGGGATGTTTAACCCTCGATAAAAAATTTTCCATTTTCGTCAAACCCCTGAGCCTTAATTTCAAGAAGCCTATTCCATTCATGTTTCAGTCAATTCATCAAATACCTTAAGCTTCTTATTTCCAAACATCTTAAGTGGCTCGCGTATCCAAAGACCAATCCATTCAAAATATTCTCACAACCATTTCTTTGGTCGATCTTATCACGATCTCTAAAACTAGCTCCAGAGATCTGACGAAGAATAAGATCTTAAACCTTTCTATCCTAAAGAAATAATACAAAGATTACCCGCAGCTTATCCTAGATCTAGAAAGGAAGTTGCAGAAGGCAATTGTCCTCTAGTTTGTCACCATCACTCCCAGGAGATTCTACCCGAATTTGGTGGCTGAGTTTTTCAGAAGAGCAACCATCGCTGTAGATGAAAGATCCTTCTCAACCAAGGTATACGACACCAAAATCACCATCTCTCCAGTCTTTCTCGCAAGAGAGTTTGGACTCTCCAACAAAGGCATCTCCATTATGACCTATCTTGATGAAGCTGACCAGCTGGACAAGGCTCACTATCTCAAATGGAGAGATTCTAGGAAAAAATCCCAGTACCAGTTCAAGATGCAAACCCCCACCCCTAAATGACTTCTATGCCCTTCTTTTGGACATAGTAAACAAAATGATTGTTTGCAATTTAGGGACAAAGTAGGAGCTGTCCTCCAGGAAGTACAAGCCGATTATGGTAATAGATGATTGAGTACAGGCAAACTGGGTTGAGTTTGTCTTCAGCAAACTGCTTGAAAAAGTGCGCAGAAATAAAGGCATCAAGGAGAGGCATGTGTTGTCGAAAGATGTTCAACAAAAATTGACCATCAGCTACCTGATGGAGAAATTGCTCCCAGCTTTTGGGATCGGAGAGGAGCTGGGGGTCTACGACTTCATAACCCCCTCAGCTGCCAAGAAAGTACCGAGGAATGTCAAAGCTCCTCAACCCTGGAAACAAGTTGTGAGAACATCTTCTTATGAAGACTTCAGTTCCACCCCCAATCATGATGGGGGGGAATGATTTTGACGATGGGTGATCCGATAACCAGCTCGATGACATCTCAGGAAGCGTCAGCTGCCCAGAAGAGAGCTGAGGATGCTATGTTTGACAAACTTGACCAGGTACTCTTGTCTGAATGGCAGAAGGGAGGTAAGGGTTCTCTCACCCTTGCCAAGAAGAAATCCTTGGTAACTCTTCGTGCCAATGGGACAGCTCAAGAGGCAAAGACTGGAAAACACAAGAATTCAGCTGCCAAGATGACATAAAAGAAGAAAGAAGTCTTCTCGGGTTATTTTGAGGAGCCCCAAGGGAAGACTAATGTATTATCTATTCAAGAGTTAGTTGCACAACAGCCAGCTGCTCAAACTGTATCTTCTTCCTATAGCTGCTCAGACTCCTCTATTAATAGATTGTTCGATGCACCTCCAAAGACCGCTGTAGCTGGACAATCTAGCCGACCGAGCGGTCCCAGTGACAATTAATGGATTCATGGGACTTGAGGGACAATCCTTTTTTCTGCTGAACTCTGCTTAGATACACGAATTTTCATCCATACTTCTGGTCTGCCCCACAGTGAATTGAAATGTTAGAGAATCACATATTGGTGCCACCCTCTCTAGGAATCTTCAGTTGATAATTCAGACATTATAAAGTGGAGCCGCGATGCTGAAGATCTGATCGAAGGGAGTGCCTACTCACGACTGGAATTTGTGCTTCAAGAGCTTGAGGGTGATGATTATCCCTTTATTCAGCTGACAGTGCAAGAAGCTATCTGAGCCAAAAGATTCTATTACTAGAGATATACCGTGGACTGCGAGGAAATGATCATTCTCCTTGCAAGGATGGGGATCACTTCCTGGAGATCAGAGGAACAATGGGTGCACAGATGGATAAGGAGTGACAAGAGCAGGCCACTCAAGAAGGGGGAACTACACGACAGAATAAATAAGATCATCACCTTCAGAATGACTATAGGTTTTGATGATCTCCCCCAAGAAAAGGAAGTTGGAGTTGGCCCCAGCTCCGCACAAGGAGTCTTTATCCGATCGACAGCTGATGCAGCAGGGACCAGCTCTGCCAGAGTCAGCCCCACACAAGACTTGGGCGGATCTCACTTCCCACAGTTGTTTGATATTCCTATCAATCTAGTTGCCCCTCTTGCCCTAAAGTTCAGCCAACACTCAGTTTCAGAAGAGTCTGAGAGAGAACAAGTGCAGCTGCCCAGTCCGACTTCTAAGGCAGCTGATGAGACTCACCAAGCCCCAGCTGAGCAAGATCCCTCAGCTGAGAAGGAAAAGAGAGATGGTGCCGAGACAAGTTGGTCCTCAGCTGAGGTCTCTCCACCACATGAGAAAGAAATTGTGAAGGCACCAGCTGAAGATGTTGAGACAATTGAAGATGCTCAAGAAGTACCTCCTCCCACAACTGAGATAGCTCAAGCAGCTGTAGCTCCAGAAACCCATTTTGCTATTCATGACTTGAATGGGGGGGAAGGCATCCAAATTGAAGAATCTTCCATTCCCCAGCCGGTCTCTCAACTTCGACTGCAGCATCTTTAGAAGAACATCCTGCCAGGGACCTTTCTTCCTTAGTTTCCAGTGCACAACCTAGTTGAGCATGACCTTATCCATAACCTCTCAAGAGATCATCATTCCGTCATGGTTAACTATTGTGCCTCAGCCTCTTCAACAGATACCAACTCAGTCACTTCCAGAGCAAGACCCTTCACAGCTAAAGATGGTCTTGTTTCCAGGAGTTGCTCCATCAACTGCAGCCGAGGAGCTAGCTCCTAGTCTCGACCTTGTCTTATCTCATGAGACTGCTCCTCGACGTGAAGTGTCTACCTCCTCCACTGCTCAGGCCTGGCCAACCCCAGATTTCATGATGTTATTACAGACTATGGCTGGAGTTTAACAATCAGTCTCCTTAAACTTACAAGTTATCAGCAAAAGCTTCTCCACCCTTGCTGATGTTGTCAAAAAGGGGGGAAGAGTGGCGGCTAAAGAAGGATCAAGATGATGCAGCCAGAAGGAGAAAGGAGACAGAAGAGAAGCTGCGAGCTGCAGAAGTGAGAGTCAAGGCAGCTGAAGCTGAAGCTGCTAAACTGAAAAGAAAAAGAGAAGAAGAAGAACATATGAGAACTGAGAGGAAGATGCATAGAAAGGAGAATAAATCAAAATCATCTGCTAGTTGAGTAGATAGGTATTAGTCAGGTTTAATTTTCATTGTACATGTTATTCAAGCATTATCATGATGTACAATGTAATCTGAACTGAATATATAAACTGACTATTACTCTTTGAATGAGAATCCCTAGTTGTCTCAAAGACTTAAATGATTCTATAACTGCAACTGGATATGCATAGCTAAGTGTGATTAGTTGCCAGCTACATCTAAATTATTGCATCGCATCTTCTTAATGAAGACAAGTTAAAACACTTGTATTTTTTGGGATTTACAAAACTTTTAGATAGATGGAAGAACATGTTAAGGGGAAAGTTAGTTGTAACTCCATTCACTTCTTCAAGCCGTGCATGGTTTTGACATCATCAAAATACAATAACACCTAATAATAAGTTATTTGCCATTAATTCAATCACATATATAAATTTAAGAAAAAACAAAAATAAACAATCACAAATACAAAATTTATAAAAATATGACTTTAACTTAAAAAGTTAGTTTAACTCATATGATAAAAGAAAAAAAATACTTCTGGACTTTAAAATATATAATAGTAAATAACATTTGAAAGGATAATGGTATAATTGTAAATTAATTTGTTATTTTGTAGAGATAAATTATAATGTACTTGATAATGATGATATTTTAGTGTGTTATCCAAATACAATTAACTAAACCACACACACAAAATGTATTTAATTTTATCCAAGAGCACTGGTGCATGTACTAAGAGAAAGTCGATGAGGGGCTATCACCAGAAAAGCGCCGAAAATGAACATCACCATGTAGTGCTCGCTACTACTACCCATTAGTGAGCATATAGCGCCCCACTCTCTAGGATCTGATCGAATTCATCCGGGGTCGGCTACACTACCAGCACCCATGTGGAATTGGATCCAAACAAAATGGTTGTTCCTACAAACCAACACAAGCTCTTTCTAGTGTGCTTTGAATCACTCACATGAATATAGAGAAACTTCCCAAGAGGTCACTCATCTTAGTTCTACCCCAGAATCACGCTTAACTTAGGAGTTTTCCTAGAATGAAGTCAAGAAAGATGATGCACCATGTTGGTATAAGTATCCAAATCAATTCTTTTAAGCTCTCCTCAAATATGTAGTCTCATACCTACACAGTTTCAATCCCTATCATTTCAGTGTGGATCCAGTTCATTTATGTCCCATCCGTTCACCTATGAAAATCTTACAAGAGCTGCTCTTGTACGTGCTTCCTTTGCACCGGCCACTATTCCCAACTTTGGCACCATGTATTTACAGAGTATCTCTTGTTTTTGGTGACCAGACATGTTTAGGAAATAAGCGCAATTTCGAAGGAAATAAAATCACCCACACAACAACACATTATGGCAAAGTAACGAACACGAGAATTGTTGACCCAGTTCACCATGAATGGCTACGTCTGGTGACATTACCAAGCTAGGATATATCACTATGAGAGAATTTACAAGAGAAACAATACAATAGCCAAACACACAACAATATTTTCGTGCACCATGTATATATAGGAATAGGGTTACACCAATAATCCCTAAACATGACTTGGAGCCAAAGAAAACACCAAAAATAGCCTAAAACGCGGAAACCCATTGCACTGGGCCAAACTGCGGCCGCGGCCCCTGATCGTAGGAGAGGCCACAGTAAATGGCCTTGCTTAAC
>AYJT01061051.1:0-10731 GCA_001278415.1 Ocimum tenuiflorum | reverse complement strand
GAAGGCAATTCCCCTTTATTGTTTCATATGCCATGACTATTAATAAGAGTCAATGACAGTTCTCATCGCATGTTGGTATTTTGTTGAAGAACCCGGTCTTCACTCATGGTCAATTATATGTTGCTGTTTCCAGGGTTACGGCTAGAAGTGGACTCAAGATATTAGCAACGAGTGATGATAATCTTAGTGTGCCATATACCCATAATGTTGTATATAAGGAGATATTTCAGAATTTATAAAATAATAAAATACATTACATTTTTATGTACATGTGTTATCTTCTATCATTTTATTTATTTGGCATGATTCATTTTTTGTTTTGAGAAGGCATTTAGTATGATCGTATATAAATACAAATGAATAAATAATCATAAAACTAAATAATCAAATGACTCTCTATAGGTTAAGTACCATCCACGTTATTAGTTATGCGTTTGTTATTTTATAACAACATAATTATTATTTATAATAAAATTGAAATACACTTAATTACAGTTTTGCACATCGCGCGGGTGTCATACTAATTTTGGTATAAGAAAGATTACTATGGGCGACGGTTTAAAGAAAATATGGCATATATATATTAGAGAAGATCTTCTTTAGATTTGAGATAATTATAAGGGAAAGGATAAGTTTCAAAATTTAATAGTATGAGTATCTTTCATATGAATAAATCTTATTCAAACTTTGGGGAAGGAACTTGGGATCAATAATTTAAAGATTTTCTTTTCTTTTTCTTTATAAAAAAAACACGTTGCTTATAATTAGGACAAAGGAGATTTATCATCATCATCATCCAACAAATCAAACCCTATAAATAATCAACATCAAATTTATAGATTTTCATGAATAATAAATAATAATGTTCTCATGTTTAATAGTACAACGTCAACACCTACTAATTTTATGCTATATATATATACACGTGCTTAAAATAACATGGTATGCTTAATTATAATTTAATATATAAAGATGCTATACACAATATATTATTTCATGAGCATAATTTATAAGACATAATATTATCATTTTGTATTTAACTTGTGAGGGTAGCAATATAGTTAAAGGAGTAAAAATTCGGGATGCTATAGAAATCAACAGATTTACCTTCTTACATCAGCCTCCTCCAAAGCGTCGCACACCAAGGTTGCAGTAGTACTGACTGCATCTGTCCCTTTCACCATCGATATTTTACAATATTATGAAAAGCTCACCTTTTTTCGCTTTTCAACTCCACAATCCTTAGAACATGTCACATACGGAGTTACTTCCTTTTTCCCATGAGCTATCACCATAGCCCCTCTGGTGAATTTTTTAGCTGCCACGGTTGAATGCCGTCGCGTCCCCCTCACCATCCAATCTACCAACAAAGAGTAGACTTTTCCTTAGGCTAGGCACATGCTCAACTCCTCACAGCTTTAGAATCGATCCATTCGATGTAGCGATCCGAGCGTCTCCTTGTCCCACAACCTTTAGAGATACGTTGTCCCCTAAGAACACATCTCCAAAGTCTCTAGAAGTGTAATTCCCTAACATTTCACCACTGCTGCAGAAGTGAAATGATGCTCAATATCTACGACCCACAACTTTAATGCACTGCATGAACTAAGAATCAAAGCGCCAGAAGTTTCATCTATACCAGTATTCATTAACCTTTCATCTGTTTGTTTTGCTTGATTTACGTCAGTGTTGTGCAGTCTCTCCTCACATTGTCATATTCCTCACAGTCCAGCACTGAATCTGTCTGTCAGTCCTCTCTCGACTTTTGCCTCTCGGGGTTGATCTACCATTCGACTTTCACCCATCCCACATTCTCCCTGTGCTTTCTGTTCTCAATACTAATCCTGAAGAATAAACCCCTGCTTCTCAACGACTAACCTCTTCGCTGACAATCAGGGCTTTCACATTGTCGAACTTGATTTTGTTATTGCACGTGGAAGCACTAAGTGTGGTTACCTTCCCGTTCCAACTATCAGGCAAAGAGAATAATAGAATTAGGGCACACATATCATCTTCATATTTTAGACCTACCGAATTTAATTGCATCGCGATCTTGTTGAATTCGATGATGTTTTCATCCACAGGCGTCTCTCTGACATCCTTAGGTTGAATAGACGTGACAGTGATCTTGTTTACTACATACGGCTTCTCATACATCTCTGTCACCATATCCAGCATTTTCCTGGTAGATTTTGCCTCTGAGGTATGATACTCAACATTCTTTGACAGGGTGAGGTGAACTCCACTCATTGTCTTCCTATCCAAGCATTTCCATTCGCTTTCTTTCATGTCCACTATTTTCTCTCTCAGGGGTTGGCCCATGTCCTTGCCATACAGATAATCCTCAATCTGCATCTTCCAGAAACCAAAATCAGTACCACATAATTTATCAATCGTGATCTTACCTTCTGCCATCCTATGTAAGTTTGTTCAGATCGCCTATCGAACCTAATGCTCTTGATATTAGTTGTTAGGAAATAACCGCAATTATAGAAGCAATAAAATCACCAACACAAAACGAACACACGATGGCAAAATAACGAACACGAGAATTGTTGACCCACTTCACCACGGATGGCTACGTCTGGGGGCACTACTAAGCCATGGCATATCACTATGAGGTAATTTACAAGACAAACAATAAACCAAAAATACACATACACATCAATATTTCGTGCACCATGTATTTATAGGACTAAGGTTACATCAATAAACCATAAACATGACCTGGGGCCAAAGAAAAACCCAAAAATAGCCCAAAATGCCAAAACCTGTCACACTGGGCCAAACCGCGGACTCGACCCCCAACCGCAGGAGAGACCTCGGTAAATGGCCTTATTTGACCCTCCCAGCTGTGGCCAAACCCCCTCGGCTGCGGGGTTGACTGTGTAAAAATACCTACATTTTGTGTCTCTATTAATGACCCCGTTTTGAACGCGGTTCGCTATCTCTTTACATTTTTGCCCCTTTTTCACATGTTTTCTCATCCTTAACACACAAGAATGTCACCATATCCCTACAAAACACTCACCATGAATTCGCTAACATCTCTTTTTTTTTTTCTTTGGATTTATACGTTTCATTCATAACATCAAATCATTTAAATTTTTGAAATTGTGTATTACTTGACGGGATTGATGAATTTGCATTAGCGATTATGGCCCAATGGGATATAGGGCATTCTCCTAAATTGTTGTTCTCATTAGTGTAAACAATATCATTTTCTCTTATGAAAACGACAAGTCACTTCCCCAACCAAAGAATTGAAAAAGACAATTCAAACTATACATAAATGTCATGTTCGCGCCACATGGAATATAACGGTGACTCAATATTAAATTAACTTCATCAGTTATGGGAGACATTTTTACTTAATAGAAGTAACATATAGAAGAAATTAACCAAGATAAAGTTCCTAAATGAGAATGCTTTGAGAAAAATAAAGAGTTTTTTTCCGAATTGAAGAAGGACCGCGTACTAGAAGTGAAAATGGCAACGCATCTTTTATACCAATCATGTACCAAGGGTAAGATAAATTAAAAAAGCGGCATGAAAGTGGAAGTTCTCGAGAGATCCTCTAAGAGCAATATATACTAGGGACAATTTGTTAGTGTTGTGGGTGATTTTTTGTTTTGAGAATATGATCTAAAGGAAGTTGATCGAACAATAGAGGAACCTAGCGTCAAACTAGACCACACGATTTAATGTTAGCAACTCCCCCTAGGTCAACATGAGGCATTTGAATAGATAACTTTTGAAGATTACAGTGTGGTGATAAGAAACACAATGAAATAGGGAAACACCAGTGGCATAAATAACTCTTTAGCTGGGGTACAACGGTACCCCCAAAAAATAAATTGTGTGTGAGTGTATTGTATGTTTTAAATTAACAGCTCAAATTTTCAAACACATCAATTAATAATAAAATGATTCTAACTTTTTTAAAAGTGAAAAATAAAAAAATAAACATATTAATTAAAAATTTAACTCTCCCCATCACTTAAAAAAATAAAAATAATTCAATACCCCAAAACCCCAAAACAAAATGTGGACCGACGACAGAGGTGAGAAGTCAGCCCCCCACCCCTCTCGACAGAATAACAACAATTTTTCCCGAAAAAATTTGAACCCAAAATTTCAAATAAAATCCAGCCTACAACTTCCACATTATATTGAAACCATTTTTTAAAATTTTACACCAAATAAAAAACCTTCTACCAAATATTCAAACAAAATCAACAATCTAACCAAGTAATAAACTATACTCCCCTCCAAATTTCTTTTTCAAGTTCCATTTACTTTTTTAACATATATGTTGTTGTGGCCTCGAGTATATATCAATTGGCTGTGAAGAAAAATGTTAGAAATTCTAACTTATAATGTAAATTATAATTATTATATAATTGTAATTTTAGTGGACATTTTGATTATAATTATATTCTACTTAATTTATTTGATTCAACTAGGAGGTGATGGATGATAAATCTAAATCAAAAAAAACAAAGGCAACAATAAAATAAGCCGACCTTCGAGAACTTTTGTTTAGAAAAGCGAAATCACATAGGACCTCTTGTTCTTCCTCGATTCCAAAAGTTAGTGAAACTAACTCCACTATTAGTAACACGTCAATAGAGAAAGAAGAAGTACCATATGATGTTGAACTTCTTCCCTATGATCCAAGAAAAAGAATAAATATAATGGATTATTGTAACACCTCGTGTTTATTTTCGATGTTTTAATTAATTATTTAATTATTTTCCCAAGTTGCAGGAAATAATTGTACGATATATATATCGATCGAGAGCTACGAGCTATTCATAACTTATATCATGAAACAAGTTATAATATAAAGTACGAAGTTATAACCTAAGATCTCTTCCAAACCCTAACTCTTCCCCACCCATATAAACAATGACCCACCTCAAGCCCCTTTCATTCTTGCACCACTTCTCTCATGAGTTGAGAACACTCACTCAAAAAGAACACTCAAACTATCAACCACTTAGCACCTTGAAGACAACAATGCACCCTTGAGGATCTTTGAGAGGAAGGGCTAGGAGCATTCAACCAACCATTGCAATCTTTTCATCTTTGGAACCACCTCAACTAAAGTAAAAATCCCATAAACTTGTTCTCATGAATACCTCAAAGTTTTCATGAAGATATGGATAAAAACTCATGTGAATCTTGAAATATTTGTTCCATAAGCTCACCTTGTTGGTTTAAAATCCATGCTTGATGTATTTCGTGTATATTGAAAATTGGTACCATTTTTGAACTTGGAAAAGCATGAATACCTCTTGAATGAAGTATTTGACTTAAACTCTTGTTTCATGTTTGAATCCTTGTTTTGTTGAAGTAAATCTTGTCATATTTTCGAACTTAGATGTTTATTGAACCTTAGGATCCCTTATTCTTGTTTGTCAAAACTAGGAATAGCCTTTGGAAGGAGCCAAGCATTGAAAATCCACCATTTTCGTCGTTCTTGGAAGGAGCCAAGCATTGAAAATCCACCATTTTCGTCGTTCTCGACCATGGGGTAGATCCTGTCATTCAACCAAAACCCTCCCTTCGATCAAAAGCCTCCATTCAGCACACGTGCGACCTTTCGACTGGGGTATTCGATCGAAAGGGTACCTTATTCGATCGAATGCCCTGCCAGCTGTCAAACACTCAGATCCTTCAGATGATTTTGATCGAATGTACCCTCTGAATCACCCATTCAATCAAATGGGGTGACACATTCGACCGAATGGGGTCCCTACCATCCAATTCTTGATTCTAACACGTGTCTATTCGACCTAAAGCCTTTCCATTCGAACGAATGACCTTATTTTACTCCGATTACTCTACTTAATACCTCGTAACACCTGTTCGAAGTCTAAAAACTATCCTTACTCATCAAATACAAACTACCAAAGGTCCATGACCCCGACTTAGTTCAAACCTTTGAGCCGACTTAAGTCAGACATTTGACTCGACTTAAGTCAAACCTTTGATCTGATTAAGTCAAACCTTTGACTCGACTTAAGCTAACCCTTTGACCTGACTTAAGTCAAACCTCTGACCTGACTTAAGTTAAACTTTTGACCCGAGTTCAGCGAAATCTTTAACCCAAGCTGAGTCAAACTTTTGACCAAACCAACCCAACCTTAAATATAACTCGTATTATTAAATAAACTCGATCAACAAGTCTGATAAGGCAAGCTAATGTCCTCAATAGTTTAAATTATGAATAGTTATGTGCCAACAAGTGTCCTCACTTGTGTTAATCCGTGAAGGTGATCAAGGAATTGATAATCCCGAGGCGAGCAGCGACGAGGCCAGCATGACTAAACATGTTGCTAATATCGAGGTGGACTTTCATATATACTAAAATCGAATAAAATGCTTTACTATTTTATCAAAATATCATGAAATGCTTTCAATCAAATTGAACTATCATGAATAAAATATTTTGCATTACCTATATGTCCTCTAATCGAATGGCGGTTAGAGAGGTTGTAAATCGAACCGACGAATGCGGTCAGAACCCAGTATCAAATGATGTTTTGGTTTAATATTATTCGATCAAGTTTCGAAGAAAGAAAATACTGAGACTGGTGCATTGTTGGTGCCTTCCAAATGGAATGGACACCGTGGCTATGGAAGAAGGCCTATTTCCTAGTTCACACATGATAACAGATAGTGTTAATGTACTGAACTTAAAATTCAAGCTTGGTATGAAATGCATAAAATGATTTTGACGGATATATGAGGATTTCAGATAAAATAAAACCCCATGTACCTGTCTTTGAATAATTTTGACAATTCCATCTTTTATTTATGTATTATTTTTGGCAACGTGTTCACTGAGTGCAAATGTACTCAGTCCTACATGTATTTCTAAACGTGCAGGTTGGGTGTGGTGGAGTCCAGAGACGTTGAACAGCTTAGAACATTTTGAGAAACCAGATGCCCAGAGATAAGTATCTTCATATAAATATTCCAGCCATGTATTTTCGCTGTTCAAACATTGTGTTTTGAAAATTGATGTAACAACTGCCTTATATTATTCTCGATTTCGATTAGACTCAAAGCATTCTGATGAATTTCTATTTTGTTGTTATACTTGCCTCATTATGAATTATTACTGCTTATTTGAGTAGCGCTTCAAACTTAGAAAGGACGGAGCGTTACAATTATCCTCTAAATCAATGAGATGCGGTGAGAAGAGCACGTATTCTTTAAAAGCCTTGTCAACCAAATATTCATGATTTCCCTCAAAGAGATCTTGGAGGTTTGCACCATTTTAGTGTCTTTTGATTCAAGAAATATAATTGGCTTGAATATATTATTGAACAAAAAATGCAGCATTTTGTTTGTTTTTTACTTGTTCAAAAATGAAATTGATATTGATGTGGGGGGAGATGCATTCATTAATGATGGATTCAGATCATGGAATAAACCTGATAGATTTGAAAAGCATGTGGGTGGAGTTAAAAGTTCTCATAATATTGCCTATGAGAAATATGTCAATTTGAGAGACTTCTATTGTGTATATTTTTGATAATGCTATTGATGTTATTCGGTGAATATGAATCCCACTTGAAAGCTTCACTTTCTTGCTTGAGATTTCTTTTGCATCAAGGTTTGGCATGTTGTGAGCATGATGAGTGCAAGAAGTCTATTGATCGGGGCAATTTTTTTATGCTTCTGAAGTGGCTAACTGAACATAACGAGAATGTTAAAAAAGTTAGCTTAAAAATTGCTCCAGCAAATAATCAAATGACATCTCCTAGAATTCAGAAAGACCTCATCAATTGTTGTGCTAAAGAAACTAATAACCACTTCATTGAAAATCTCGGTGATGACTTATTTGCAATATTAGCCTATGAGTCAAGTGGTGTATCTCGTAAAGAACAGTTCTGCTTGGGTTATGTTGATGGTCAAACAAGAACGGTAGTGGAGCGATTTCTTGGACGTGTACATGTTGGAGATACCACTTAAAAGTGCAATTATATATTTGCTTGTGGAACATTCATTAAGTCTATCTCAAATTTGACAATAAGGGTGTGATGGAGCAAGTAATATGAAGGGTAAGATAAACATACCCAAGACTTTGATTATGAAGGATATTCTATGTGCTTACTATGTTCATTGTTTTGCTCATCAACTTCAATTAACACTTGTTTTTGTTGCTAAGAAAAATAATGATTGTTGGCTTTTTAAGATGGTTGCAAGTTTATTAAATGTTGTCGGAGTTTCTTGTAAACGAAGAGAAATGATTCGAGAATATCAAGTTCAAGAATTTACGAAAGCCTCGGATGTGGGTGAAGTTGTGAGTGGATCGGGTTTGAATCAAGAACTTGGTTTTAAGAGGTCTGGTGATACTCGTTGGGGGTCTTATTATAAGACTATTTTGAATATTATCCACTTATTTCCTACCGCTGTTAAGGTGCTTGAGATGATTGAGAAAAATGCTTCAATTGCGGAAGATAGGGTAAAAGCTCAAGGTATTTTATACTCACTAGAGTCATTTGAATTCTCCTTTATGGCGCATTTGATGTTGACCATTTTCGGATACACTAATGATATGTTTCTTGCTTTGCAAAGAAAAGATCAAGATATTCTTAATGTTATATCCCTTATTTCTTTAACTAAAGATCTACTACAAAAAACACGAGAAAATGGATGTGAGTTTCTCTTGAATATGATTAGTTTTTTTTTGCTCGAAGCATGGTATTGTTGTTCATGATATGGATGCTTCTTATGTTCCATGAAAAAGGTCAAACTTTTTGTTTCACAAGTGACAAACTTCCATCATTTTCGCTACGAGTTATTTGTGGAAGTGATTGATTTACAAGTTCAATAACTCAATGAGTGATTTGATGAGACTAATACGAGACTACTTATGTGTATGACTTGCTTAAGTCCTAAAGATGGCTTATCTCCATTTGACAAGAAAAAGGTACTAAAATTAGCCACATTTTATCATTCGAAATTTTCAAGTATTGTAGTGGTATCTCTTGAATGTCAACTAGATATATTTATTCAAGATATGCAAAGAGATGTTAGGTTTCAAAACTTGCGTGTCTTGGGCACTTTCGATGGTGCTAGTTGAAACAAAAAAGCATGTGACTTATCCAGCAACTTATTTTCTTATCAAGTTGATGTTGATTCTCCCTGTTACCAATGCAAGCGCTGAAAAACCATTTCAGGAATGACTTACATCAAAAATACGTTGCAGAATAGCATGGGTGGTCAACCATTGAATGATCGTTTGGTCACTTTTCATTGAGAAAAATATTTTTCTACAAGTTTCAGATGATGATATCATAGATTGATTTCAAAAGATGAGGACTCGACGGATGCAAATATCATTGTAGTTTTTGTTTGGATGTTGTATATCTTCTTTGTTAGTTGTATATTTTTCATTGTAAGACTTCGAATTAATCATATTTATTAGTGTATTTTGGTATTATAAATCTCATACCCCCCAGTTCGAAATTCCTGGGTCCACCATGGGGAACACCGACGAGAGCTCTTCGCATGTGGAGTGGAATGCATGACTTAGTGTATGTTGAGTGTATGAGAGAGTAATTGCCTGATTGAATGAACACACACAATGTGATCATAAGACCTATAAAGAAATGAAAATGATGTATTTTCTCTCGTAATCAACACTAAAATTCTCCATGTGTGGTGCATGTTGTGTTCTATTATAGAAGCTTCAGATATATGTGCTCGAGGAAGATGCAAATTGAGGCTTCGAATCTATCATTCTTTGTGGATCTGTTCAAGGACTAGTGGAATTCAACCTCAAAAGTTCGATGGTATTTCTCGATGATGCTCTTGTTGACTACTCGAACCACCTTCAAAGGTTGTGTTCGTGTATGCCTTTGAAATCTTGATAATGATTTTTAAGGACTGTTTCTAGCAGGTTTCCGAGAATACTAAACAATCATTTAAACTTGGGGTGATGTTATTCTTTGGTTGGGCCACTTTGAGGTCTTTTGTGTGGCTCGTTGTGTAAGCCTGCGATAAGTCTCTGGGCAGTCCTAGATTTAGACTGGGTCGAATTATTTTACTTAAACAAATAGATGATTTGAAAAGCTACCATGATGAAAATATTCCAACCAAATTTTATTTCAAATCCTTCATTTTGACTAAGCCATTTCAAATGATTAAATCCTTAGGAACTTCCTTTATAAAGTCATTTATTGTGGAATGCACTAAATCACAATACTCTTTTTCGAGGGGAACATCACCGCAGTTGCTCACCCTTCCTTTCTGACCTAAATCTTCTCCACCTTATTTAATCAACAAGGAAACAGTAAACAAAATTCTTAATTTCAAACTTTACAAAAATATTAAACGAAAATAATTACAAAAAATAAAAAAAAAACGATTTGATCCATTATCCTCCGTATATCTATCAAAAATAAAAATAAAATTATCTACATTATACAAGTTCTAAAATGTTTACACTCCACGTCAGCCAAAAACAAAATAAAAATATAAATTTCTCTTTACAGTGAAAAATAATTTTTATGAACAAACTTGTTTACAGCAGGAATTGTTTTCTGAAACAGCGAATTGACTGAATCACCCTCAGCATCCATCATTCCGGTATGCTATTCAAAGCAGGTCTCCACGAGCGGCGATGCGCCTCAAAGGTGTCGCCGGCGGCGGCTCCCATCAGCTGCGCCAAGACCTGCTGCAGTGACAGCCCTTCCACGTCAGCTTCTT
>AYJT01061026.1:0-10772 GCA_001278415.1 Ocimum tenuiflorum | reverse complement strand
TGACGTACTTCACCTAATTTATTTGATATCTTGCAATCTTAATGTGCACAAATTTGAGTGCAATTTTTTCTACATTAAGCTTGTCGTCCTGCACATGTTGTCAATTTTGGTCTAACACTTTGCTGCTTAATAAATAGAATGGAAACGTTGAAAAGGCATCTTCCTTTCTCTGGACAAGAGGGACTGCAGGAACTCAAGAAAATAGCCGTCAGATTTGAGGAAAAGATTTATACTGCAGCAACTAGCCAGGTATGTATGACAATATGGGACATGGTTTCCTTTTTAGGTATTGGCAATTCATATTATGTATTTGGCTACTGGACCTCCTTAAACTGAAATTTGCTGTATTATTTGTCTTACAGTCAGATTATCTAAGAAAGATTTCTTTGAAAATGTTGACAATGGAGACAAAATCCCAGAATCCTATGACATCTCAGAATCCTATGGCAAATTCTCTGCAGTCTAATGCTACAAGTACTAGTCAAGATCCTGGTAAAGAAACCTATGGGTGCTTATGTTGGTGGTCAATCCTGCACTCTTGAGCTAGCTCTTGTGATTTGACTTACGGTCTTCTGGCTTGAGTACCTATTGCTTGTGCATTTGATGTGGGATTGTATCACTCTTAATCTCTTATCAATGTTTTCCCAATATATTTTACATTTTTGCCCAATTTGTGCTGTGAACTATCCACCAATTTCAATGTTTTCTGTCATTTTTGGTGAAATTCTTTAACCACGCTACCTATAACCGGAAGTATTGAGAAAATATATTTGCTTACCATAAATGGTTTCCCAACAAAGCTGACTGAATTACACATGAATTTACTCTTGATGACTGCTTTATATTGCCCACGTGATGTTGTTCAGTGACCGTATGATTTGAGATCTCATCCAGCTTATGAAGCATTTAAGCTAAGCATTAAATTTTCTCAAATTAACAGTAAATTAGCTAGTCTTTTCTCTATTCTTCAACTTGTTACTCCTACAGTTGCTTTGTCAGTTAGTCTTTTCAAATATAAATATCTTTGAACTCGAATAATAGAAAAGTAAAACAGAGGATTACTTGTTTGTGTTACATGGTCTTAACACTTAGATGTGTGGTTTTAATCTAACCAGTTTAAACCATATTCTGTCTCACCTTGAAGCATTCCTGGATTGCTATTAAATATCTCTGTTCAGTCTTCAGCCCTTGTACCTTTGTACACCTTTCCAAATGAGTAGTAGGAATAGCGCATGAAAAATCATGCACCTTCTGTGAAACAATTCCACCTCGTGAGGTCATGATTTGTTTTCATGAGTAGTAGATGAAGGTGAAAAGACAAATTTATTCTAATGAAAGGAAAAAAACCAATTCATTCTGTTACTGATATATCTAGCATGGTGTAGATGGCTTACAAATTAGGGATTTGCATCAACCATAATTAACTAATGCACTTTCCAGGGTAATATAGTTTGGCAGTTGGGTATTGTCTGTCTTGAACTACTTTATGTTCTAATTAAATGGCCATTTGTCAATTCTTCGTTACACCTTTTAGTATGCTTTAATTCTGGTTTGACAATTATGATTGCACGACTAGAGTAGTTAATAGTTTCATTTTTGAAGAATGGTGTTTTTTCCATAAGTTTTCATATTCATCCATATGAATTGTTTCCTGGCTCATAATGTACGTGTCTTGATAACTATGTTCTTCTCTTCCTGTGCATCTTTGGCAGCTTCTCAGACCATGCAGTCCCAAATGCAAAATCCAGTCCAGCAACTACCAATTCCAATGGTGCCGAATCAACCTCAAGCGCGGCAAATTTTATCTCAAACTATTCAGAATAACATTCCATCAACTGGAGTGCCAAATTCTACTGGTTTGACTCAGAATAACATGTCTCAGGGTACCATGCCCAATGTTCCTGTCCAGAATCCTAACATGCAAAACATGTCTAATGTAACTTCAAATGTAGTAGGGAATTCGATGGGGCAAGGTGTGGCTGCTAATATGTATGCAAATTCTCAGAGACAGATGCAACCTAGGCAGCCGCAGGTTGTACCTCAGGATTCACAACAGCAGTCTCAGAATCCACAATATATGTATAGTCAGCAGATACAACAACAGCTTATGAAGCAAAAGTTTGGGCAGGGAGGTGTGGCACAATCAATTATGCAACCTCAGATGCAGCAACAGCAGCAGCAACAGCAGCAGAACCTGTTGCAGCCAAATCAACTTCAGTCCTCTCAGCCAGCTGCTATGCAATCTTTGAGGCAATCGTCAGCTTCGTCCACTCTTCAAAATCAACAGCTATCTCTTCAGCAATCCTCTCAGTCTATGCTTCAACAGCAGCCGCAATCAGTCCTCAGGCAACAGCAGCAGCAGCAACCGCAGCAATCCGCCGTCATGCATCAGCAGCAAAGTTCTATGCCTCAGCACCCAATGTTGCCCTCTCAGCAGCAACAACAGCTTAGTTCGCAGCAGGCAAACACTGGAAATATGCAACAGAACCAGATGATTACCCAAAAGAATAACATGCTTGATCCTCAGCATCAGCAAAGGATCATGGCTCAGCAGAACAGCATCCCCAACATGCAACAGCAGCAGACAATTGGTCAGCAAAATAACCTTCCAAACATGCATCAACAACAGTCAACTGGTCAGCAGAATAACCTCCCAAATATGCATCAACAACAAATGGGCAGTCAGACAAATCTTTCTGGTTTCCAGCAGCAGCAAATGGCTGGAATTCAACATGGTACCTCTAGCTTACAAACAAATCAGCAATCTAAGGTTGGAGTTCAGCAGCAAATGCAGCAGAACATGCCAAACATGTTGCCCAATCAAACTCAACCATCTCAGTCACAGCCAATGCAGCAGCAAATGATGTCACAGATTCAATCACAGCCAGGGCAGCTGCAACAGCAATTGGGTTTGCAGCAACAGGCAAATGCATTGCAACAAAGAATTCAAACATCTGGTCCCATGCTTCAACAGCAAAACACTATTGATCAGCAGAAACAAATGTTGCAATCTCAAAGAGTCATGCCAGAGGTGCCATTGAGTAAGTTTTTGCTCTTAAAAATATATTATGGTCAGTGCTTGACACATATAGAGCTATGACACAATAAAGCCGAATGAAAAAAATGTTGATTGAACCGTACTATATTTACGTAGGTACATAGCTTTCGATGGTGTTGGTTTGCTTGTCTTAGGTTAGCGTATGCTGCAACCTTTTGAACTTTGAGAACCTACATAATGATTGATATGTTATGATGCTCAGAAAACTTTTGATTATTAAGTTTCTTAGGTTATAGATGCTTTCAAAATTTAACCTTTCAGAATATGTTTTTTTGCATTTAATAATAGCATGGCAATTTTTATATGATTTTCTTGGCTTATAAAACTTTACAGCAGTTTAGATGGGGGTTAATGTTGGTTCTAACTGCCATTTTGAATTCTGATTCTCATCAATTGTGGCTATAGCTTATGAATAATTTGGCAATTTTTTGATGGTCCAATTTGGTTTAGTGCCTACTTCTTTTGAATTATAAAGTGTATCGAAAGACAACGTTGGAAGCCTTATAGTACTTATTTTTGATTGAATAGTAGCTTTTCATTGACAGGTGATAAGACTTATATTGACATGGAGAAATAACTAAAAATTGATGCCTAAGCAAACATGGGTGGCTAGTTTTTGCTTAAGGCATTTATTTCTGTAAAGTACGTTGTGATAAAGGCTCATTATAGTCTGATCGTATCTGCCAATAAATTGGTCCAGGATTCCCTCAAAAGAGTATGCATATTTCATCATTCCTTCTGCAATAGAGGTTTTTTTGCATTACAGATTTACATTGATTTTCATGTATTCGTTTGAAATGGTAAAAAGATTTAAGGCTTGAAGCAGAGGGTTCAATTTATGTTATATTAGTTGGCCATTGAGCTCAAGGCTAAATAGAAGAGATTTCAAAGATAACATTAAAAAGATTTTCCTATTTTAATAAACTAATAATAAATAAAGCATTCATATAGCATGATTTTATTCATTTGTTACTGTGAGTGAATGCAGATGTTTTGGAATGACGTGAGAGAAATACATTTTCTTAAATATTTTTAATCTAGTCTGTTTTAATGTAAAAACATTAAGTATTAAATTGTTAGATTTCAAGTGGAGCTGTTAAGTCTAGCTTTTAGACAATAAGATTGTTCTTTCATTTTCATCATCAGTGAATGTGTCCATTTGCTGTTCCTGCTTTTTGTTGTAGATTTTTTATTCTTATCTGCACAACTAGCTAACCCATAATAACTGTAGCATCTTTAGATTCCTCGTCACAGACAGGGAGTGCAAGTGGTGCGGATTGGCAAGAAGAGATTTATCAAAAGGTACACACCCCCCTATCTAAAAGATATTTTAGGTGGTTCCTTGCATATTAGATATGTTCCTCTAGAGATTTCCTTGTTTTAACTTTTATGCTTCACCCCTTGTGTATCTGCATGATTTAATATTTAGTTCCAACCCTGAGTTGTTAATTTATTGCAGATTAAGTCCATGCATGAGATGTATTATCCCGAACTGAATGAGATGTACCAGCGAATGGCTGCCAAGTTGCAGCAGGTAAGTTATTGGTTATACATATACAGGCCTTTGATGTACAGTATTACTGAAGAAAATTAATTAATGGAGAAAAGAGAGGCTGTCAAGTTACTCAATGGTCCTTTGATGTTTATTATTCACCACCACAGTTCCACTGTCTTCGCCTATCTTCTTGTTTAAATAACACCTTTTCATAATTTATCTCCTGCTAATGCGCATGCTAACTGCATTGCAGCATGATGCTATTCCTCAACAGCCTAAGAACGAGCAACTTGAAAAACTAAGATTTCTTAAGCTTATGTTGGAACGCCTTATAATGTTTCTGCGAACAAATAAGAACGACATTCAGCCGAATCACAAGGAGAAGATTGTTGGAGTTGAAAAGCAGATCGTGAATATTCTCAACTCTAATAGGCCTAGGAAGCCTGTTTCTTCTCTGCAGCAAGGGCAGTTCAACCAGCCTCACATGCATGCCATGCAGCAGTCTCAGCAGCAACAGCCTTCAATGTCTCAAATGCACTCAAATGACGGCCAAATGAATTCTCAGATGCAGTCCATGAATATGCAGGGTTCCATGATGGCTGCACAGCAGAATAATTTATCCAGTATGCAGCATAATACTTTATCCTCTGGCGCAAGTGTTACAAATTCTCGTCAGAATATACTTGATGGATTGCAGCCTGGTTCAAATATTGATCCTGGACAGAGCAATGCTCTTAACCAAATGCAGCAAGTAGCTATGAACTCTCTACAACAAAATCCTGTTGGTGGTTCTCAACAGATGACTAGCTCCGTATCATCACAAAATGGGCTAACAGCGCTGCAGTCAAATGTGAATCCCTTGCAATCAAATTCAAATATGCTTCAACCACAGCAGATAAAACAGGAGCAACAAATGTTTCCGACCCAGCAACTAAAGCAGCAGTACCAGCAGCGAAGTATGCAGCAACAATACATTCAAAGACATTTAATCCAGCAGCAGCATCAACAACAACCAACTTCTCAGCAGCAATCAGGGCAGTTGCCTGGACAGCAAATGATGCAACTTAATCAAATGAATGACACAAATGATATGAAGATGAGACACCAGATGGGTGCAAAATCAGGAGTTATGCAACCGCATAATACTTCTGGCCAACGACCTTTGTTCCACCACCAACAATTGAAGTCGGGAACACCGTTCTCCATGTCGTCCCAGAGTTCTCTTCAGGCGGGATCTCCACAGATTGGTCATCACCCTTCTCCACAAATTGACCAGCAGAGTATTCTGGCTTCACATAACAAGGCTGGAACTCCTATGCAATCTGCAAACTCACCATTTGTTGTCCCATCTCCTTCAACATCCATTGCTCCGTCCCCAATGCCAAATGATTCTGAAAAAATGAATTCTGGTATATCATCAGTCTCCAATGCTGGAAATAGCATGCATCATCCAACGACTGCAGTATCCATGCCAAATCAGTCGCTTGCTATTGGAACTCCTGGAATATCAGCTTCACCATTACTAGCAGAATTCACTAGTCCTGATGGCACTCATGGCGTTGCATCAACCATTGTTTCTGGAAACTCTAATGTTGCGGAACAGCCACTTGAACGGTTAATCAAAGTGGTATGTAGAAACTTGTGTCCTTATATGTGGCAAATTAAAACTCCCTAGCTGTATAAAGGGATATAAACCTCATTACTTTATCTTATTTGGACATGTCTGCTGTTGCATTTTCTTTTGACAGGTGAAGTCTCTGTCTCCCAAAGCATTGAGTGCCTCAGTTAGTGACATCAGCTCTGTTGTCAGTATGGTAGACAGAATAGCAGGTTCTGCTCCTGGTAATGGATCACGGGCTGCAGTAGGTGAAGATTTGGTTGCTATGACTAAATGCCGTTTGCAGGCCAGAAATTTCTTCACGCAAGATGGACCTAGTGGGACCAAGAAAATGAGACGTTATACTAGTGCAATGCCATGTAATGTTGTTTCATCTACTGGCAGTGTTAATGATAGCCTCAGGCATTTAAATGGTAATGAATCTGATGGGGAATCCACTGGAGCATCAAACATGAAAAGACCTAGAATTGAGGTATGTTATTCACTTGCATCTTTATGAGCAGTAGCTATTCAATATAAAAGATCATTGTTAAAATAATTGGGAAAGGGAACTGGCATAAGTTTTTCTTTGTAAGGTAAGTAATGTTAAGACACCCTAATGGTACGTTAGAGTGTGCTCCCTGGTACTGCAGTTGTTTTCTTGGCTTTTCTGGACAAAGTGTTATAATGCCTATTTGTTCATGATTGCCATCACTATCTGTTACCATTCCAATTTTAACTCAGCCAATGAATTGTATATTATGGATGGAGAACACGTGGAGTAAAACATGCCATCAAAATCATCGAAGTCATATTGGATGTTTATCTATTGTTGTAAAGCTCTATTAACTTGCCATCAGAATTTGCATGTTGTAAAGCTCTATTAACTTGAAGAAAAACCATCTATTTGTCTTTGTAGTTGCTTTTCTCCAGCACAAATCAACTGAAATGCTTGCATGCTTTATGTTGTTACCTTTGTCTTTGTGTTATTTAACTGTCCTATTATATAATGTCAGACATTTGTTCCTGCACTTAGCGTGATTGTGGCACTTGTCACTGCGCCCTATATTGGAAGCTCTCTGGCCATTTAGTTTGTGCAGATCTGTCTTAATTTGGTCCTGAATATCACCTTAGGTCCAAGATCGATTTTTATAGAATCTCCTGATAAGGCATTTTTGAGTTTGCGCGAATCATGTGTTAAAGATACTGATATATTATAACAGATTTATTTTTAGTCACTGGTTTTATAATCATAATAATATTAGCTTGTTGACACGCAATACGCACATAGCCCCATCATAGTGTAGCTTTCCACATTTTTTTCATGCGGTCCTCAATTTATGATCCTGAATAGAAATTGCTGTGATATTGCTCAGAATTATTGTTTAGTCGATATTTCTCGATGCAGAACTAGTTCGTTATGTTGGTGCTGTGTTAGTTTTTGACTTCATGAAGATTGCATATTGGTTATTACCTCAAAGTTCGGCTGCCATTTCTCTACAGGCTAACCATGCGCTTGAAGAAGAGTTGCGAGAAATAAATCAAAGACTTATAGACACTGTCGTTTATATAAGTGAAGATGATGTCGATCCAACAGCAGTTGCTGCTGCTACTGAGGGCGGAGAAGGAACTATTGTCAAGTGCTCTTTTAGCGCTGTGGCTCTTAGCCCGAATCTGAAGTCACAATATGCTTCTGCACAAATGGTGAGATTTTGAATATTTCAGAGCCTTGTGACATTTTCTCCTTTCAAATTTTTATTCATGAGTTTCATTGATCTGCAGTCACCAATTCAGCCTCTAAGATTGCTGATTCCTAGCAATTATCCATGTTGCTCTCCGATACTTTTGGACAAGTTTCCAGTTGAAGTCAGGTAAGCTTACATTTTTTGTACTAGAAGTTCCATTTTTTGCAATTTGGAAATTTATTTGATGAAATATCTTGGGAAGTTGGCATAACATATTCTGAAAATTCTCGTTAGAGAGTGGTTTCTTAAGTCCCCTTGCTTGCAATCGACGATATTTGTAATCGTCTGTGAACTTTCTAAATCCTCACTATACTGGTTTCTGAACCTTCTGACGTTCATAAAGGGTGTGATTCAAAATAATCCTCCTTTGGCTGACAAAATAGTTTCTATTTAACTTCCATCCACAGCAAGGAGTACGAAGATATCTCAATAAAGGCGAAATCAAGATTTAGCATCTCCCTTCGAAGTCTTGCACAGCCAATGTCACTTGCGGATATAGCCAGAACTTGGGATAATTGTGCTCGTGCTGTTATTTCTGAGTATGCACAGCAAAGCGGTGGTGGAACCTTCAGCTCAAAATACGGAACGTGGGAGAACTGCTTGAGTGCTGTGTAAATTTTACGGCCGACGGGGAAGAGATATGAAGCAAAGGAATGGGTGCTTCATCTGTAACTTATAATGCAGGAGATAATAGTTGAGGGTTAATTCTGTGAACTCTTGAGATATGGGTTTGCTTCTGTAAAAAAAAAATCTGACAAGAATTCACTTTTGATGATTCGTGTGTGAATATATGTGTGTATATGTTTGTCTATTTCATTGCATTGCATAAAAAATAACAGCAGTACCTTATAATTGATTTGCCCGACTTTAATTATATTAATTGCTCGTGTTGAATATCCTCAGTTCTACGACAGATGATTTATTCTTGAAAAATTACATTTGTGGTTTTATTTGGTATTTAATCCTGCTGGAACAAGGCCATTATGAAGGAAAACATGCAAATGTACCCTAGAGTAATCCCGATTAGACAATTCTATCCCGTACTTTTGCCATTATGTAAATATACCCCAAAATTAATTATGTTATGCGGATGTACCCCAGTGTCATAACAGTGTTATTTTCGTGTTGATTTGTCTGTTAATGCCACGTATCATCCTATTTTTACGTCTTTGGTAGTTTTAACATTAATAGTTTAATACATGTACTTCGTTAAGTTAGAAGAAAATAAAACTTAAATAATATTTTAGAAGAAAATAAAATTTAAATAATATTAAGTGTGATTACAATGATGGTGAATCTAAAAATAATTAATAGACATCATCGAAGTCGAGAAAAGTGGATAAATCAAAGAGATGAGAGGTCACAACAACAACAATGCCAATGAAGTGTGTAAGAGAGAGGACCTGGGCGAACTATAAGTGTGTGATGAAAGAAAAAAGAAATAGATTCAATTGAAGAAAGAAATTTAGTTAAGTACTTCAAAACTCGAACTCTTAACTCATCCGCATCTTTGAAGTTCGAGGTTGAATTCTAAAAATTTAACTACAACATTTCTTACCAAAAGTAGAGGTGCCATAACATGAACATGTATTGCGTAATTCTTCAAATTATATCTGCAAGTTTTAAATATGAAATATATTCTGTACAAATATCTAATATTATTCACCTGAGTTCATGAATTCAAAATGTTCGTGATTCATGTAAAATCAAATTCAAAAATAGGTTTTTGCACTATAATTTTTTGTTTTATTGTATCATATCCTCGTAATAAAATATACCTTTGCATGTAAAAATGATTTAGAGGACTCCATAAGAAAATTAATCATTTGTTAATAAATAAAAATACTGTGATTTTCTTTTCGACAACAAAAATGAAGTCTTGGTAAGTAATAGGGCAAGACATTCATCAAGATTTTTGCTGCTGGGTGCCATGAAATTTTCTTCCAGCATCAACAGCTTCCCTGCAACACATCGGTCGACCACATATGAGATCGTAAACCACATTCTCATGTATGTAACTTAAACACTATGCTACTAATGCTCGTAAAAGGAAGCATTTGGTTGGTGGGTTTCACGAATGGTTGGAACACATTCGTTGGTTGTTGGTTACAGAATAGACCTTTTTTTTTTGGGAATGATTCCTTGTTATTTGAGTATCGCTCAAACCATCTAAAATAGAGCGTTTCACCTATCATACTCATATCCATTTCATTTACAACCAAACTCATACCCGAGGTATATTCCTATGTAGTTAAACCAAACCAACTCCTAAGAAGCTCGAGCCACCTATTTATATTGACTAGAAGCAGAAAATTCAACTTTTGGACTTTTAGGATAGGTTGTCAAACACCAATTTCAGGATCTATTTGTGATTCATGCGTAATGATACTTTTGTTGTTTCAAGAGCCTAACTTTGATACGCATGGAAAGATGAAGATATGAGATTGGATAGGGAACTCTTACATATTTAAAGTATTTTAATTATTGTTAAGAGACATATTAGGATTTGATATTTATCGTTTACGGTTGGGATTAAATGTGATTATTTCATGGTATTTATCGTTTAGAGTTAGCAGTTATCTTTTAATTTATATAGTGGACATTAGTATTAGAATTATTATGTTTATGAAGATTGAAATTGGGATCTCCTTTGGAGGTATTTCTTATTTATTTCAATTTATTTTATATTTTACTGAATCTCTTTACTCTATCAGACTTCTCATGTTTTGCTTTAGATGGATTGTCAGGCCAATGTTCCAAATACAGCCTTAAACTACTGATCATATCTATTAAAATACTAAATGAGAGTAGTTCATCTTATTTACAATTATACTATTTTTCCTCCCAAAAACATCACATTATCTACACTATTTTGCT
>AYJT01061014.1:0-10533 GCA_001278415.1 Ocimum tenuiflorum | reverse complement strand
CCCAGGTTTCGGTTTTTTTATTCAACGCGCTTAGGGTTTAGGACATCATTTCAGATAAAATCTCCTAAATCAAACACAATACAAATTTTAAAAAAAATGGTACTCATCTACCAGAATGAACATAGAAATGAAAAAGACAAGAAATTCTGAAACTCTTTAGTTTGTGAATAAAAGTAATGGCAACAAGCTATGGTGAAATAAAGGTTCCCGTACACGCAGCAACCTTGAAATTCGAATAACGCAATTCGAAAGCCCTACTTATCCTTTGACTACCACAATCAACACAATCAACGAAGGTGAATTTCTCCCTAGTATTTAAACATATCCTCCACAAAACCAATTTATTACTCTTCATCAAAGCCGCCACAATCCACCAAGGTGTATAGCTATTTCCAAGACGACCGACTTCAGTCCAATCCCCTTTATACTCCCACATAGTCATCATCCATTCACGCTCTTTCCAAAAAATCATGATGAACGAATCCTCTTTGACAAAAACCTGAGGTTCCAACGAATACCGTGTGCGAGGAAGCTTAATCGCGTCGAAGGCCTCACTAAGCATGTCGAATGATACTATTACGTCTTCGAATCCGCGGCCTCCCTCAATCTCCTCACAATATCTTTTCCCTTTCCAATGAGCTATGGCAGCCCTCCTGCTCGACGAGGGTTGTACGTGTTGTATTTGCTTCGTGATGAAATAGTCTTTGTCAAAAGGGTGATTGGCCAACACCCTCCACTTATTTTGCTTTCTCGAATATACTTCCACAAGAGTAGTATGTTGTGAGAGATCCTTCTTATCGTACGAAAGTTGAACTATTTTGTAGTCCTTTTCAAGGTTATCATAACTGAGCCCAACGGTGCGGTAGCGGACTCTAAAACATGGCGGAGGAGATTGTGGGAGAAGCTTGATTTCTCGAAGAGAAGGGTTGCAGAGGGCGATAGGATTGCTTGAACCAGGATCGTAGAGGCAAATCAAACCGTGAACTGATGCAGAAAATGCTAGGTCACAATTGTTTCTTATGAAGAAATCTTTATAAGATGGAAAATCGTAGTTCCACCTCCTCGTATCAAGGGAGATTAAGCACAGTTCCCGACGACAATAATCACCCAACTGTAGGAAAAATATGTCGTCTTCGTTGTTGATGCTCTTGGATAGTTGATTTTGGAAGTGCAGTTTTCTGAAAGTTGATGAGTCGATTGTATCACGCCATGATTTGTTGATGCTTCGGAATTTCAAGAGTGCTTTGATCGGCAGACATGACATGATTTCAAATCGTATGTCATCATGTAACATGATGTCACGCCGAAAATCATCATTCTGATTATACATATTGGCAGGCGTTTGCATAATTTATTCAAGAATACAAGTATTTAAAGGGGGAATGCGTGCGAACATGGAGAGGGATATTTTTCCCCTAGATACGTCTTATAAGTTATAATTGTCAGATTTGTTTTGTAAAAATCTTTTGAAAAGGAAAAAGAAAGAATCATTTAAGGATTTTATTTATGGCAATTGTTTGAAAATTTTTCTTCTTAAACGAAAGATTTAATTATTTGTTATTGTTTGATAGACATTAGATTATTTATATATATCATATATCTAATTTCACACTTCTAATTTTAATTTTTCAGTTATTCATAGATTTTTTATTTGGTATTCATCTATTAATTTTTTCAGTCATTGATAGAATATTAAATCGGTTATAATTTTTAGTTTATTCTATCATAACTTGTCAATTTATAATAAATAGTATATTCTACATCTTTCGGGATCAATCTCCATTCATCAAGTAAGGACAATATTTTTTTTTTTGGTACAAAGTAAGGACAATATTTGATGGAGGTACAAAAAAACCAAAGCAAAAATATGTTAATCCGATTCGGTTCACTATCCTAAATTCCTAATATAGTCTTAAAAAAAGAAAAATAAATAAACAAATCCCAATATAATTCTGAAGCATGAGATTTCTTCTTCGATTCTTATCTCATATTCCTTAAATAAGAATATTAGATTTCTACGTCTCGTTACCATCTATATCCAAATCTATGTATACATTTATATTCCTTTCTGCTTATTTATACGTCCCTTTCTTGGCGCATAATATCAAAACTTTTGAACGATGATTGCTTCAAGAGAGAACATCTCATTGCCTGAAGCAATGATCCAAAACATACAATCTTTCCTCGACGGAAAAGAAGCAGCTCGAACCACCATCCTCTCGAAATCATGGTACGACGCCTGGTTAACTCGTCCCACCATCCATCTCTGTGAAGCCGACTTTCGTCGCGATGGAGGGTTTCATGAACACGCCAGCACCACCATGCGAAGGTACCACCTCTCCAATCTCAAGATTGAAAGTTTTACCCTCAAAATCTACAAAGATGATGATGGTGATGATGACGAGCTTCTCACCCGCACCTTGACCTCCGACGCCATCAAACTGGGAGCTTCTGATATCACACTCAGTTGCCGAGCCTTAGTTTTCCCGCTCGCATTCCAAACCCTAACCAGGTTATCTCTCGAACGGTGCAAAATTAAATTGACTTACGGAGTAAGTTGCTCGAACCTCAACTCTTTGAGCTTGAAATGCGTGCATTTGGGAGATTATGTGTTTCGAGAGATCATGTTGTCATGCCGAGATTCGATCGAGGAATTGTCAATGTCCCTCATCTCTTGCGGCTTCGTATTGAGTCGGTGGAATCTCTATAAGCTTCATAAGCTGAAGCGGCTGTCATTGAATTGTGTAGAAGTTGATAACATGTTTTTCACCGATTTCGGTCCCCGATTTCCTTGTTTGAACCACCTCACGCTTAATTTCTGCCGCCCGTTTACGAAGGGAACATGGATTGCTAGCACTTCACTCCAATACATTAATTTTGAAGGCACAACGCAGCCTATGGTTGCGTTTGATGTTCCAAATATTCGTACATTTACTTTTGCTTATACGGAAGATGATTGTATGCCGTCAGACTTCTTTTGTATCCAAACAGCTCCTAGAAGAGAGTGGGATTTTGATATTTCTATAAGATGTTATCGCCCTAAGCACTCGTTATGGTTTTCCAAGCTGAAGACGTTCCTGACAAAGTTTAGACAATCAAGAATGTCTCTGTCTTTCACTCAAGTTTTCAGTAGTAATAGGTTTGCGGTCGACAGTGATGTCAAAGTTGTGCCGGTAGATCCTCTCGTATTAGAGAATTTGAAGATCGATGCACCACACGAATCTTGTTGTGGCCTTCTGGCTCGTTTGTTAGGAATTTGTTGCCCCAAGTTCATAACTCATTATGTAGCAAACCCTCGAAACAAGGAAACGATTGATATGCTTGGCAAGAAACTGATGCACGAAAATATGTTAGCCCAGTTTGATGTCCAGGTTGTAAAAATGGAATACTACGAACAGTTTCTTACAGGGTGGCGACGTCTCTTGTTGAAGGATGATGCTTCAATAACTCCGGTGAGGAAACACATGGCTCGGTATAAGTTGAGATGGGGAGGAGAAGTAGCACCGAATGGAACATGAGATGCAATATTTATGTAGCATTTGAAGAAACAATTGATGTTGCTGACTTTTATAGTTCTTGATTCCTATTTCTAGCCCTTTTGATTGTTGTCCATGAATTATTAGTTGATTATATTGTGGTGTTATTTCAGGATTTGATCCTTAGTTTACTAGTATTTTACTTGTGCGATGCTCGGTGTAAGATATAACTAATATAATTTTTCTTATGTATATATTTCTAATGAAGCGTAATGATAGCTGCAGAGAATTGATGTTGCTAACTTTCTAATGTGTGATTCCTATTTCTAGCCCTTTTGGTTGTTGTTCGTGAATTATTAGTTTATTGTATTGTGGCATTTTATTCAAGATTTATTTATGTACTAGTTGAAGAAACAATATGTCCCGCACATTTGGTTTGAATGTGCCCCAAAATATTGGTTATTCTTGTCTTGCTGTTCTTGTTGAGCTCTTAACCTTAATGGTGTTTTTCTGCTTGTTTATCTTATTTGTGGGTCGTGACCCAATTAGGCACGTTATATACATCCAAATTGTATCATTTTGCCTCCTCGGAATGTGACCGGATGGGTTATGTATTTTTCATCTCTTATTGATTTCCTATCTTGATTTAATGGTTAATCCTTTCGGAAATATATAATTCTTGATATTGATCTTATTTTGATGGATTCTCTTATTATTTAGGTTTTTGACTCTTTTTTTGTTAGCTAGCTTGGTCATTCTTCCCACTCTCGTTTTCTATATAAATAGTATTCATTTCTTGGGAAATTACACAATGTTCCTAAACTTGAATCTTGAGCTTGCAGTCAGCTATTTTTGGAGTTCTTGATTTAACTTGCTATTGTGTTAATTCAATATTTATCTTATTTCATATATATTGAAACTTGACGCAAATTCATGAACCAACTTCTTTTTATGAATCTTGCTACTTGCTGTATTTCACCCATTCACTATCTCATGATAATTCCCAATCATAATCGAGCCAGATTCATCCCATATTATCGACATTAATTTAGCCAGCATGAATTTATGTTGCCCTCCGAATCGTTCTTTAATTCCTTCATTTACCTTGCTTCATTCTTTATTTCATCCATTTATCTCTTGGCACCGATCAACCTATTTTCAATTTGTTTATTTAAAAAAAAGTCCATGTATTTCCACTTGTCTGTGGTAAGATCTTTAGCTTCTAGAATCCGTTAATTAATCGGATCAAATATATTAAACTATTATTTTTATAGCATTCCTTATTCGCTAGGGACACATGCATTACCGTTCACCCGGAACCAAAATCAATAATCTAGTTCTCCTCATAACAACATCAATTTACTCAATTGCCAACCATTCATAACAAGTGTAACGTTGGACGAGCTAGAGATCCTCGAATGATGAAAGTTGATAATTTAAGCATTAATCATATCATGATGCATAGTTGAAAATCACTTGACTAACAGAAATATATAAAAATAAGGAAACAGAGTAATTTTACAGTGCAGCACTTCTTACCGTTTATAAAACGTACAATCCAATTCATTTTCCAACATTTATTTTTCGACAATAAAGAAAATAAAAAAGTTAACACTTCTTATATAAACATAAAGCTTCTGTCCAAGTACTTGTTCCACACTTGATCCAACAACCGAAATTAGGCGCCTCTCCAAGTGCACACAACTGAAAAATGATGTCTCTCCAAGTCATTTTTTTTTGTCGAAATTAGAATCAAATACTTGAAAATGCATACCTTTTTGTATGGTTGAGGAGGTTCACTGCAATAACTATTAGAAGCTTGAATTAGAAGACACTTGTGTTGAGAAAAATGAAACATAAAACGTACCACAGAAAGTGTAATTATGAAATTCTCATAAAAATGTTATGCTAGAATTATTTTGAGAAGTGAGACAGCAGGCTTAGTTCTTATCAATCTTTTTCTTCAAATGCTTCTCCATTAATTTCAACTTGAAGGTCTTCATTCCCAAGTTCTTCTTGTTCCTCCTTAATGATTCGAGCAGAACAGTTGACAGAGTCGCAACAACGTTGAAGTTTGATCCTTTGAAGCGTTGGTATGTCTCCTACACTTGAAGGGATCTCCTTCAATTTCTTCACGCCTTCAAGTGAAAGGAACTTAAGACGTGGAAAGTGGGTGCTCTCCGTCACCCAGTACTTCAGATCAAAAGAGTCCTTAATAACACAATGAGGGAGCGCGGGAAGGTGATGCTGAGACTCTGATTCTGCATTGAGAAGCTTCGCATATCGACGACAATGTTAAGAAATTCGAGTCGTTGTAGACGGTAAAGATTGTTGAGGTGATAATTAGCATCAACATTTTCATAACATATCATAAGACATTTGATATGAGGGGTTCTCTTAACTACCTCTTCACTACACTTGAAATTTTGTACCTTTCCAAGTGTGTGTAGATTTTCCAAGGTGACACCACGGTCCATTTCACCAGTGGGAGAATGGGGGATGCGAAATTCTAAGTCAAATATAAAAACCCTGAGTTGAGGCATCGTCCCAATTATTTGTAGTGGTATTGATAGGTCTGATTCCGTGTGTAGTACCAACCCCTGTAGGTTCCAAAAGTGAGACACTGAGCAAAGACATTTGTATTTATCATAGCTCATGATAATCAACCGCAAATGAACTTTTCGGACATAATATTTTAATCAGTTACACCTCCTGTGTTAGTAAAATTGTTGTTTTATTAACACGCCAAATGAATGAGATTAAAACTCTTTCACCGTTTTATTCTAACCGAGCAAGAGGGCAAAAGCACGATCCCTTTACATATATAATCCAGCCCCCCTAATAAAAATTTTCTGGGTCCACCACTGGAACAGCCCTCTCATAGCATTCAGTGGAATATTATTTTCGTCATGACCTGGTTTCGATTGGAAATCTTCATCCTGCTGGTGATAAATTGTGAATAAAGGAAGTAAAACACTTGGGGTGAATTAGAGAAGAAATGGGGGAGATTAAAAAAGAAATGCAGGAATATACTTGAGAGAAATGAGAGAGAATTTGATATTAATTTTCTGATTTCATTTCCCTTGGCAGAAGAGATACATAATATATTTCTCGGTGGTCCCAAAACCATAGGAGAATACCCAACAATTTGAAATATACATTGTAACAGATTATATTATATAAACTAGCTAATAAATCTAGAGAAATGATCTTAACAAAATGCGATAATGAAAGCTAAGTAAAGCGTGACTTCCTTTCTCCAACTACTTCCTTGTCCATGAGTCTTCATACCCCCAACTCCGTCGACTCCAATGTTCCCACGTCCCGCCGGTACCTGGCAATCTTTTAACCATCATTAGTTTGGCGCCCACCATCTAAGCTGCAGTTATTCAACTGAGTTGTGTTGTTTTTAAATTAACATTATTCAAGTTAGAGATTATCCAATCAAGGAACTATAAATAATATAAATTGTTTCATTAATCTATTAATATCCCTCTTGATGCATGATTCATTTTTTCTTCAAATTAGGATGCAAATTAAGCAATTCCTTACTACGACATGTGTAACCATGTGTAGAATAAGAAGACAAGAAAATGTAATCGAATTAGAATAAAAGATATATATATATATATATAGATGCAGGAAAATGCACACCTTTCAAGTATAGTTCTTACCCTTATGAGTCTGCAAACGCTTCTTTGAACTAAAATTCAGAAATCTCAACTTTAAGGTCTTCATTCCCAAGCTCTTCTTGCTCCTCTTTAATTCTTTCAGCAGAAGAGTTGAGAGAGTCACAACAGCATCGAAGTTTGATCCTTTCAAGCGTTGTTATGTCTCCTACACTTGAAGGGATATCTTTCAATTCATGCAAATATGAAAGAGAAAGGAACTTAAGACGTGGAAAATGGGTGTTCTCCGTCATCCAGAACTCCAGTTCAGAACAGCGGTTGATTTCCAAGCGTATAAGATTGCAGAATTGACCTTCAATTGTTTCCCATTTGTCTCCTATGCAGGCTCCCCATTGTAGTTGGAGAGTTTGAAGATGAGGCAAAGAACCTATCTTGTTGGTTACGTCGTCCCAATGCAAACTAGTGCCCGATAAACTCAATTTAGTGAGAGGGAGCAGGGGGAGGTGATGTTACTATTCCGATTTTGAATTCTGTTGCCTTGCATATCAACCTCAATTGCAAGGTGTTGGAGTCTTTGTAGACGGCCAAGATTGTTGAGGCCGTAATCAACATCAAAATTCCCTTCAACTTCCCTATAGCGTATAGCAAGACTTCTGATAAAAGGGAATCTCTTAACTACCTCTTCGCTGCACTCAAAATTTTGTACTTGTTGGAGCGTATGTAGATTTTCCAAGACGATACTACAATCCATTTCACCACTAGGAGGATCCGGGAGCCAGAATTTTGTTGCTCTAACAGATCTGAGTTGAAACATCATCCAAATTCCATGTGCTCCCGCTACCGCACATGAAATGTTGTCAAATGCCCAAAGCGTCTGTAGGTTCCAAAAGCGAGATACAAAGGGAAGACAATCAAATTCATCTGTAAATGTTATAATTATCCGCAAATTAACTTTCTCAACAAAATGATGTGGATGAGTTACTCCACAGGCTACAACGCCCCTCAACAATCGAGAGCGAATTGGTGATAATGGGATTGGATCTTCTTTCATCCACCACAAAGAACGAAGAAGTAATGCAGATTCAAAGAAAGGAAGGACCTCCGCTTTCGTTGTGTTTTCAGTGATCAAAATACGGCGTATGGAATCGATGTTGTGTGGGATATTGTTGATACTCCCCTCCCCCACAAAATAAACAAACTTTTGCTTCTCGGATTCTCTTAAACATAGGTCCTTCAAAAGATCATGCATCCTACACCTTCCAGACATCCAATAGAACAACTCTTCTTCTGTCCCATCAATTAATATGAGATTTCTTTCAACGAGTTCAATTACACACTCTAATGCAGCCTCTTCCAAGCTTTTTTCGCCAATTGGTTTCACAAATCCTTCCCCAGTTAATAACGCAAGGTAAAAAAGGAGAGGTTTGTCTTCACTATTGGCTATTATTAGTACACCCAGGAGTAGAAAATAGGGCTTCAAATGAACCGGCAAATTATAGTAGCTCATGTATAATATTTGCAAACAATGTTTATCGTTCTCTAAATTCACATTTGAATTTAGATTTTCTGCAATCTCTTCCCAATATTCTTTTGTTCGTTTGGATTCGCTAAGATTCCTCCCACCACACTAATCGATAATGGAAGCCCTTTGCATCCTTCCACAATCCGCCTCCCTATATTCCTTGTAATTCAATGGGGCAAACATCTTGCTTAAACACATGTTTGCAAAATAATTTCCAGCTGCTATCCTCATCAAGGATAGGCATCGCAATATTATGGGAGTCATCTATCTGATATACCAAGTTCGAAGCCTAGTGGTGATTAGGATTCTACTTCCGTTGTCATTGTCAGGTACGAAACGTCTCAATCGATTCCATGCTTCAATATTCCAAATATCATCTATTATAATCAAATACCTTCTAACCGTCAATCTTTTGTGTAGCTTTTCACCTATCTCGTATTCACCTACTTGGCTCAGATTCTCTCCACGCCTCTCGAGAAGTTTTGAAAGAATTTTTGTAATATTGTATTGTTGAGAAATTGTAACAAAAGAGCGAATATCAAAATTCTCTACAACAAGCTGATGTTGGTAAACATTATTAGCAAGAGTAGATTTGCCCATGCCACCCATACCTGTGAGTGAGACGATCTGGCGGCTGGATTCATTGCTTGTGAGCTTATCCAACACTTGAATTAAGATATCATCAAAACCCACCATGGTCCTGTACTGCTCCGGCCCAGCAGCGAAAGTTGAAGAATCTGCTCCAGGAATCTAATGCGGATGAGTTTGCAATCTTCCCCTGAACAGCCATAGCCTCTTTCTTCACAGCCTCCATCTCATCGATCACTTTCTGCAAAGATTCGTACAAGTCAACGGAACTTGCTCTTTCACCATCAGCAAGAATCTGATCCACAATATGCGATTCGATTACATCTTCAGCTGCGTGAGTTGCGTCTGCAATCCGCATCTCCAGGGGATCGGCTTCGCTGCTGTAGGAAACTTGGTTTGTGTAGCCAGCTTCCAGAAATTGTTGCAGAAAGGAAATATTTTTGGTGAGGGATTGAATTTGTTGTTGGTGAAGAGAAAAAGGAGGGCGAGGATGATTCTGAATCGTGTCGATAATATTCATCACAGAAGTGAGAGATGCATAAGCAGTCGCCATCTCCGGTATAATGTCGATGTTGTGAAATACAGAAAATAAATGATCAAGGATAGAAGAGTTTGATGTTTGTGAGTTATTCTCCCCAGCTAATATCAACTTATATTAATGTCACAGCTGCATAGAAATTTCAAATGGCCTTTCAATTTTTTAAGCAATTACTAGCTAGATTGTAATTGACGGGCCACCAAATTTTCTTGAATAATGTTATTGTATGTGAAACAAAAGAGTGAATTGCATTTTCGGTCCTGTAGGATACTGTCTTATTTCATTTTGGTTCCAAATGTTTACTTTTAGTCTAAAAATTCAAACATTTGCAATTTTGGTCCTAAAATGAATGAATTATAATGTAATCACATGTTCATTTGCTCAATTTAGCTTATATATATTGTTCTAATGATACAAAGAAATTGTAATTAAAAATATCAAAATAATTTTTAATAATGATTGCAAAAATATTTTGATGAAAAATTTGTTGATAGGAATAAAAATGCAAATTTGAGACTAAAATAAATCTTTGGGATCAAAATAAAATGAGACTGTGTCGTCTTATGAATTGAGAATGCAATTCACTCTGAAAGAAAATTATAATTGACTTCTGCAGTCCATTTGAGTTATAATGCTTCCTCAAAATCATTTTAAATCAAAATATGGTATAATTTAGGAATTTTTTATTTGAGTTATTCTCCACCAACTAATGTTAACCTACTAAGCTGTTGATTGAAATCTTCTCTTCCCTCCTTAATTTCATAATAGCTCCTCAATTTC
>AYJT01061010.1:0-15602 GCA_001278415.1 Ocimum tenuiflorum | reverse complement strand
AACTTTACAAATTTTAGATTAACAAAGTAAATTATTTAGAGATATGAAATTCTTTCTAATTATTTTAACTTTTACCTAATTCATTGACTACTTCTAAAATGCTATTAAATAAATTTTCAAAAGAATATTGAATATTTCATTGTATATAATTTCTTTTATGATAAACGTATACAAGTACATTCTCTATTTGATTAAATTAATTCGTTATTTTTTTATCTACTAATTTAGATCGACAAATATCATGCTATTAATATAATATTTTATACAAATAAATGATTAAAATGTATACAAATCACAACTTAATATTTTTTCAAATGACGAAGGTTTTACGTACGTTGCACGTAATCTTAACTAGTTGTAGATAAATTAGACAATAGGTCAATCGAATCGACGCAGTTGATAATGTAAACAATAATTTTTTCTTCAAATTGGGATGGATAAAAACCAATTAACTATCAGAAAAGATATTGAAATCGGGAACCTGAGAAGTAATTTTACAGCGTAGCACTTGCTTACCATTTAAACAACATACAACCCAATGATTTTTGCACCATTCATTTTTCGAAAAGAAATTAAAGAAAATGAAACAAAAGAAGCCCACGTACGCCTTATATGAACTTGTGACTTCTGTCCAAGGACTTGTCTCCGAAATTTGATGAAGACAACTGAAAAATAAAAGTCACTGAAGTTGCAATTTTATAGCTGGAAAGCTCCAAACATTTTTTTTATTAGAATTCGAAAAAGTACTTGAAAATGCATAGTTGCATACCTTTAGGTATAGTTGAGGTATTGCTGCACTGCCATAATTGTTAAAGGTTGGATTAGTACACACTTTTAATGAAAAAAAAGGAAACATAAAATGTACCACGAAAATGTGAATATGAAATTCTCATAATTTTCTTGTGTTCTTTCATGCTAGAAATATTTAGAGAAGTGATACAACAGGTTTAGGTCTTACCCATCTTTTTCTTCATATGCTTCTTCCAATTAATCTCCAACAATCCGAACTTGAAGGTCTTCATTCCCAAGTTCTTCTTGTTCCTCTTTAATGCTACGAGCGGAACAGTTGATAGAGTCGCAGCAATACTCAAGTTGGATCAATTCAAGCGTTGGTATATCTCCTAGACTCGTAGGGATCTCTTCCAAATTATTTAAACGTTCAAGATGAAGGAACTGAAGACGTGGAAAGTGGGTGCTCTCCGTCATCCAGTATTTCAGATCACGACACTCAACAATGCTCAGCAATTTTAAATGGCAGAATTGACCTTCGACTGTTTCCCACTTGGCCCCTATGCCGGAATCTCTCAGTAGATGGAGAATTTGAAGATGAGGCAAAGAACCAATATTAGTGGTCACATTATCCCAGCGAAGACTAGTGCCATATAAACTCAATCTAATGATGGAGCGCGGGAAGGTGATCCTGAGATTTGGATTCTGAGTTATGTGGCTTTGCATCTCAACCTTTATTACAAGGTGTTCAAGTTGTTGTAGATGCCCAAGATTGTCCAAACAGTAACTTTCTTCCGCTTCCGTATAATGTAGTTCAAGATGTTTGATACGAGGGATTCTCTTAACTACCTCTTCACTACACTTAAAATTGAGTATTTTTACGAGTGTATGTAGATTTTCCAAGATGATGCCACCATCCGTTTCACCACTAGGAGGACCCGGGAGGTAGAATGGTCTCATCAAAACAATACACCTGAGATGAGGCATCATCCAAATTTCATATGGTGCCATTAAAACATCTGAAGACTCCTCAAGTACCCAAAACATCTGTAGGTTCCAAAATCGAGACAAAGAGATGGAGGAAAGACTGCTATGTTGATCTAAATCATTCATTAAAATAAGCCTCAAATTAACTTTTTGGACTTCTTCCGGAGGAAATATTACTCTTGTTGCAGCAACCCTTAATAACCGAGAGTGGATCGATGATAAAGAGATACAAGGTTGTCTGGGATCTAAATCCAACCACCACAGAGAACGAAGAAGTGATGCAGATTCCAAGAAAGGACGGACCTCCGCTTCTGGTGCATTTTCAGCAACACAAATACGGCGTATAGAATCAATGTTGTGCGGGATATTGCTGATACTCCGCTCCCCCACATGAACGAAATTTTTCTTCTTAGATTCTCTTAAGCATAGGTCCTTGAACAGATCATGCATCCTGCACTCTTTATATATCCAACCCTCCAACTTCTCAGTCTTATCAATTAAGATGAGATTTCTTTCGATGAGTTCACTTACATACTCTATTGCAGCCTCTTCTAAGTTTTTCCCCCTAATTGGCTTCACAAATCCTTCCACAACAAAAAACGGAACTATCATATAAATGGGGATAAAATCTTCATAATGGGATAAGATTACTCCCACGTAGAGAAAATAAGGCTTCAAATGAACTGGTAAATTATAGTAGCTTATGTATAATATTTGCAGGCAATGTTTGTCGTTCTCTAAATTCACAGTTGAACTTAGATTTTCTGCAATCTCCTCCCAATATTGTGTTGTTCGTTTGGACTTTGCTAAGATTCCCCCCACCACACTAATCGATAAGGGAAGCCCTTTGCAACCGTCCACAATCCGCTTCCCTAGTCCTTGTAATTCGTGTGGGCAATCTTCTTCCTTAAACACGTGTTTGCAGAATAATTTCCAGCTGTTATCTTCATCGAGGATAGGCATCTCTATATTACGAGAGTCATTTATTTGACCAGCCAAGTTCGAAAGTCTAGTGGTCATCATGATTCTACTTTCATTATCGTTGTCAGGCAAGAAACACCACAATTCATCCCATACTTCAACATTCCAAATATCATCTAATATAATCAAATACCTTCTACCCATTAGTGTTTTGTGTAGAATATCACCCAGATCGTATTCTTCATCTACTTGGCTCAATTTCTCTTCACCCCCTTCAAGAACTTTCAGAAGAATGCTTCTTATTTTGTATTTCTGAGAAACTGTAACCCATGCACGAAAATCAAAATGATCTACAACAAGTTGATGCTGGTAAACACTCTTGGCAAGAGTAGATTTACCCATGCCACCCATACCTGTGATCGAGATGATCTGGCGACTGGATTCTTGGCTTGTGAGCTTATCCAACACTTGATTTAAGATGCCATCGAAACCCACCATCGTTTTGTACTGCTCTGGTTCAAGTCCAATAGAGCTTGATAAATCAGAAGATGATAAAGAATCTGGTCGTGGAAGACGATACTGATGACTTTGCATCTTCTCTTTGACATCCATAGCCTCTTTTTTAACTGATTCCATGTCGTCTATCACTTCATTCACTGATTCGTACAAGTCAACGGACCTCGTTTCTTGACCACCGCCAAGAATCTTATCCACAATATGTGATTCGATTACATCTTCAGCTGCATGAGCTGCTTCTGCTATTCGCATCCCCAGGGTGTCGGCTTCGCTACTGTAGGAAACTTGGTTACAGAAACCAGCTTCCAGAAATTGTTGCAGAAAGAAAACAGTTTCGATGAGGGATTCAAGCTGTTGTGTATGGAGAGAAATAGGAGGGCGAGGATGATTCTGAATCTGATCGATAATCTGCATCACAGAAGTTAAAGCTGCATAAGCCGCCGCCATCTCCGGCTTTAACTCGTAACTACTGAAATTGTTCAGATATGATGAACGATAGAAGAGTTTGATGTTTGAAGGTTATCTCTCCTGCTATTATATTAATGTCGCAAGGAATTATAAATTTCAGTTTTTAAATCACTTACAAGCTTTGATGACCACTAATTTTTCTTAAACTTCTTAAGTCTGGATATTCTAATCTAATCCCATAATTCTGACTCAATTAACTAAATTATAATTTACTTCTCCTACCCAATTAGCTTGCAGTATTTCTTCAAAGTCAATCTTTAAATAGAAAATGTCATTTATTTAGAAATTTGTCTTGTGTTACAAGTAGACTTTTTTTATTAAAAAAAGTCATTGTTGCAAAAATCGACCAATCTACAAGTCGGTTAAGCACCGGTCAGTGGTAGCTAGCGTCGGTCAGTGTAACTATTCTTCAAAGAAGAAAAATGGTGGTTTTGAACTTGAACTTGAACTGTGAACTTCAAGGAACAAGGAGACTTCAAAAACGACAAAAAGATATAGAAATTATCATATGTTTTGAGAACAGAGAAATGAGTGAAAAGCAGTAATACACGTGTTCAACTTAGAACATTTACTTTTAAACTTTTATTATATGTAATTTTTTAAGAATGAGAATATTCAAATGAATTTGCTATCCATTTTGCTGCCATAAGCATAGGGTTTAACTTTTACTTTCTATTTTGAATTAGACTAGTTTAAGCAACGTGCGTTTGACAATACCGATTTCTCATATTTGGGATGAGTTTTGTTTTAATATTTGTGATGAAAATATTAGTTTATACTCTAATGATTTGATGTGTTTGTTAAGTTTGTGAAGGAAAATAGGTGAAAACATACCCAAAAAAAGGCATTTGGAGTAAAGCGTTGAGATAGGGCTCTACTCAAATGGGTCAAGCTCTCATTATACTTGGAATTTTCCTCATTAACGTATATAGTTGGAAAGATCTTTGAATTATCTATACACTGCAATTTGAATCACTCAATTAAGAGTCCGGACGCGAAAGTTAGAGCCAAAACCGTAAAATGGCGCAGCAATGTATAGAATGATGTGTTCATTTGACCGAACTATCACCAAGTAAACCCTGTTCTTGAACTTATGGCCCACTAAACTTTTCATCGTAGTCAAAACATAGACCCTTTTCTTTTTCTTACTGCTGTCTCTGCCGATGTCAATAATTTCACCTGAGGCTATTGCTAGGAGTGGGTTTATAGTCCGTCATCCTGTTAGGATTCCTAGGACGTGAGATAGCATCGATGATTAGCATCTGGTCTTTTGCCAAATCTATTGCATGTTGTATAGATGTTGGCTTGAGCATCTAGACAGCCGATTTCAATTCAGAAGTCAGACCGCTGATTAATGAAGCTAGAGATATGGTAACCTTCCGTGGGCTCACTTCGGTAGATAATATTCCTACCCGCAACTCCTCATAACGATCAACAAACTCCATGAAATTATTACCCATCTTCAACTTGTTGAAGTCCTCAAAGCCGCCACAATCGACCAAGGATTATTAATCTCTCCAAGACGACATATTTCAATCCAATCCTCTTCATACTCCCACATAGTCATCGTTTCACCATGTTCCCAACCAAACAAAATAAACGAATTCTCTTTGACAACAACACGAGGGAAAACCGAATATTCTGCACGAGGAAGCTTAATCGCCGTGAAGGCCTCAGTACGCATGTCAAACGACACTATTACATCTTCAAATTTGCGGCCTCCCTCGTTTTCCTCCCAATACCTCTTCCCTTTCCAATGAGCCGTGCTGGTGCTCTCGCTCGACGAGGGTTGTACATGTTGTATTGGCATCAAGGTGAAATAGTTTTGGTGGAAGGGGACGTCGGTGAACACCGTCCACTTATTTTCCTTTCCTGAGTATGCTTCCACAATGGTGGTGTGTCACGAGCGATCCCTCGAGAGATCTACCCAGGGATGCTTACCGTACAAAAACTGCCCAGAGATGCTTACCGTACAAGACCATTGAAATTTGGCTGTACTTTTTTTTAGTGATTGCAAACAAGGTTACGTAATCTAATTAACATTGAAGACAATGTGTATGTATAAAATTTGAAGGCAATGTCTGTCATTCTCTAAATTCACAGTTGAATTTAGATTATCTGCAACGTCCTCCCAATATTGTTTTTCCCTCTTCGACTTTCCTAAAAGTCCTCGCACCACAATAATTGATAAAGGAAGCCCTTTGCAAACTTCTATGATTCTCTTTCCTGTTGCTTCTAATTCATAGGGGCAATCTTCTTCCCTAAACACATGGTTGCAAAATAATTTCCAGGTGTTATCTTCATCAAGGACAGACATCTCTATATTATGGAAGTCACCTATTTCACGAGCCAAGTTCAAAAGCTAGTGGTGATCATGATTCTACATCCATTGTTATTGTCAGGCAAGAAACACCTCAATCTATCCCATATTTGAATATTCCAAATATCATCTAACACAACCAAATACCTTCTTCCTGTTAACTTTTTGTGTAGCATATTATCCAACTCGTATTCATCTACTTGGCTCAAATTCTCTTCGCATCCTTCAAGAAGTTTCAAAAGAATATTTCTAATTTTGTATTGTTGAGAAACTGTAACCCATGCACGAATATCAAAACGTTTGACAACGAGCTAGTGTTGGTAAACATTTTTGGCAAGAGTAGATTTGCCGATGCCACCCATGCCTGTGAGTCAGATGATCTGGCGCCTGGATTCATTGCTTGTGAGCTTATCCAACACTTTTATTAAAATATCATCAAACCCCACCATTGTCTGGTACTAATCTGGCTCATCACAGCTTAATGATGCAGCAAAAGTTGAAGAATCTGCTCCTGGAATCTGATGCTGATGGCTTCGCATCTTCTCTTTGACAGCCGTAGCCTCTTTCTTCACTAATTCCATGTCATCTATCACTCTCTGTAAAGAATCATAAAAGTCAACAGAGGTACCTTCTTCTCCATCACCAAGAATCTGATCCACAATATGTGATCTTCCGCTGCATGAGCTGCATCTGCAATGCGCATCTCCAGTGGATCAGCTTCGCTGCTGCAGGAAACTGTGTTGGTGTAGCCTTCTTCCAGAAATTGTTGCAGAAAGGAAATAATTTTGATGAGGGATTGAATTTGTTGTTGGTGAAAAGAAATAGGACGGAGAGGATGATTCTGAATCGTATCGATAATATTCATCACAAAAGTGAGAGCTGCATAAGCAGTTGCTATCTCCGACTTCACGGAGAGAAATAATACTAATTAATGTTGTGAAATACAGACCGACGGTGAAGGCAAAAAGATTTATCCAGAGACGATGGATAAAAGATCTTAATGTTTGTGTGTGGCCAGCATTGGATGTCCACTAAATTTTCTTGAATAATCACCACACACTATAATGGTGGAGTACGAAAAAGTTCTCTCTCAATAGAAAAGTCCATTCAGTCAAATGTCATCTACGAAGCACTCCATTCCACGTGTAAACATCATGAGAGCTATTCAGATCCACGTGTAAACATCATTGAAAGTCGTGAGGCTTACAATCAAACACCCCTGCTGAAAAATTTTCGATTGATTCGGCTCAAATCATTAGTTGTTGCTGCAATTATCACACAAAATTTTCCAATTAAATATTATATTAAAGAAAATTTTCGACTCATCTTAGGGGCAGCCGACCTCGCCGGCCCCCACATTTTTCTGTCAGTGTTTCAGTGAAATAATTGTTAGCTTCATATAAAACTAGAATGCATTCCAATAAGAACTATTCAATTCGTATGAACAAGAAACTAACCATTATTGTGTTAGATATATAACATTGTTATGTAATATATTGATCAGCATTCAAATAATACATTATTATGTAATAGTTTTAAGTTTTAACATTATTTGTAGAGCACAATAATGATAAAATTAGTACATGATAATGTGTTATACAAAACATAACAATAAGAGTTCTCAAATTCTTTCCAAAAAAATAGTTCTCGTCTCATTAGTAATCTATGAGCAAATATTTATTATGAACTATGCATGAAGTTCCAAAATAATACAAATTTTAAATATGTGCCAAATAAGTGTATTAACTTCCTTAAACAGTTAAACAATAAAAATTTAGGGTCAATAGTATTTTTCTACAGTAATGAATGCAAATTCAATTTGCCCAAGTAGGTGAACATCGGATGCAAATTAATTTGAGTTGAGTTGGCATCTTTAATTTAGAATTTTCCAAGTAGGTGAAAATCGGCGAGCAAAGCATATTCTATTAATGAAAACAATGAAGAATATATATATATATATATATATTAATTATTTATTTGTAAAAGACCTCCTCATGGCAATAGTATAATCTTCGAATAAATTAAAATTACTCACACTATAAAAAAAAAAACTCGCAAACAAGTTACATAAAATTCCATCCCTAAAAATCAATTTTTGTCACAGAATAGAACTAGCGACGGAATCTTTTCGTAGCTTAACCAGGCGCCCGTACATTCTAGTGACGAAATTAGAAATGGAAATATTTAAATATGCAAAAAATAATTAAGTACATTATAAAAACAATTCCGTCACTACAATTTTTTCATTTTTTTTTAAAGAAGAATTAGGCCATTTTCCACTGGTAAGTCGGCTTTTTTCCTAACCGCACCACTTAAACTGGTAATCGGTTCTCATCGCTATGTTAATTTTGAAGGTAACGAGAATCGGATACTTGACCTCTAGCAACTTATCGAAGGTCCTGTGTTTCTAGGTAAACATAATAGATGTGTGTTGGTCATTGTGTTATTACTGTTTTGGTGTTACTACTAATATGTGTTATTTTGTATTAATTTTATCATTTTCTTATTCTTAGGTGATTCGATTTATATATCATGTTATACACATTTTTAATTTTCTCAAATTTTATTTTATGTGGTATGATATGATTTTACCTTTATGAGATTCAAAAATATTTTTTGGATACAACTTACCTTATTTATTATATCTCCTAAGGAAATAGATAGAGATAATTCTAGATTTGGTCTAACCACATTTTTGGCCGTAGATTTGTGTATTATTTTGCAAAAAATCTCGAATGAAAGCAGTATAAATATTGGACATTGGTTGCGATTTTTGATCAGCGGATCATTCATTACGTTGGATATGGATGAATGACTAATGTGAAATAATTCCTTCAACATCAGGAATAAAGAATTGCAAATCTCTCTTTCAACTATTTAACATTTCATATTTTTAGGATCATTCTAAATGCAGACATATTTTTTTTCAATACAGCCCCCTTCATTTGAAAAAATAAAATTATTATTAGATGTTACCAAATTAACCCTGTAGCCCCCATTTCTACTTCTCAAAAAAATTTAAAAATCCCATTGTTTATTTTCAGAAAACTCAATGCATAACTAAAAAGGAAAAAGCATAACTGCTCCACACATTAAGAGATAGATGAGGATGAAAATAGCGAAGAAAGAGAAGCCCAACGGTGAAAATGAAAAGTTAACGGCACAAAAAAGTGCATTACCGGTGCATCTGGAAGAGGTCGGGGACCACTGTTACGCCGAAATTATGTCGAAGCTGTATTCAATAAAGTAAACAGCAACTAAGTTAGATATTAATCGAAAAATGTATAATTAGTTTGCCAATTATCCAGCCCATTCATCAATCCTCTTCCTCTCCATATACCTACAACATGTACAACCCATCAATGTGTTCCAGTTATTTCGGAGCCAAGCAGCCGACCACAGCAGCATGGGCGGATCAAGAGTTTAAACGCCGTGTGGTTGGGTCAATAGACAATAGGTGACAATGGCGACGCAATAGAGGTAGCCAATTGACGGCGAGATGGGAATTGACAGTGTGTTAAAAACCAAATTTAAGGGGTGGTATTTTTAAATATAACCTAAAACTCCAAGAAAATTGTTAAATTCCCTATGAAATCGGATTTGTCGCCACAAGTTCTGATTTTATATTTATTTAAAAATACACTCCGGATTCCTTATTACACAATACTGTTACAAATTGTGTTATGCTATGAACTCTTGACAGGTGTATTAGTTAAGGTCAATAATCCGAACAATGTAACACAATATATAATAGGAGTTCAGACTGTTAAAAATAAACCTATTGTTCAAAAAACTCGTGGGGTCGGCGGACCCATCTTGCCTAAGGATGGGTCCGCCCCTGCATAGCAGCAGTGCTGCAGAACAAGCATTTGGGTATGGCCAAGGCCGGCCCTGAGGCCGTGCCGAAGGAGCGACGGCCTAGGGCACCCTATTTTCTCGAGTTGTACTTTACACTAATTTTAGTCAACAAGTTATATGTATTTTAAGTTTAATATATTTATTTAATAAGCTTTTTTAAGTCGAAATTTGAATAATTTTGCGCCATTTGTCGGAAAAAATTTAGGGACCCAAAATCTTTTTCGTCCAAGGGCCCCTATTAACATATCGACTGAACCAGGATGGTGTTGGGTTCGGCCATGGCGGCGTGATGCAGAGCGACTCGGCACCTTGGCAGTGGTGTGTAAACATATTTCTCAATTTTGAAGATTGGCGCAAAAAATTTTAATTTATCCTCGTCTTTGTTTTTCAATTCATTCAAAGGAAAATATTGACGCAAAACTAATTTTTTAAGAAGTATAGATGGGGCTGTAGGGATAAATTAGTAATATTAATAATACTTATAACTTTTTTTTTTTAAACACAGGAGGCTTCATTGAGAAAAAATTGGCTACATTTTGACATATCCTTATTTTTATTACTTATTTTTTAATTTTACTTTTATTTTCAATTCAAAAAAATTGCACTTTTGATACAAAATTTATGGATTGTTATCATGAATCGCAAGCTTATTTATTTATTTTATATTATATATGTCTTATAATTTGTAAATGATTTATAGAATTGAATTTAAAAATGACAGAATAATTTTTAGATTTTTCATGGAAAAATTATTAGAAAAACCAAAACTACTGTGTGAATCTAAAAATCAACTAAATTTTGAACTGCATGAATTATTTGGACAACATAACAACAATGTATAATTGTATTGAGTAGCATGTGATGTGAACCCACTAATTGACTTATCTTTTTGTCAGTTTCTAGTTTCCATATACGTAACACGTTTGTCACAATCAGATTTTCTATCTGGAAACAATAAATGCGCTATATAAGTGGGAGATTCATGAACAAGCATACTATATCATTACAATCAAGTTCATCAAAATGACTCCGTTGTTTTTTTGTTACATGATCTACACAACTTTCATTTCCACCGTATTATCCCTCCTTCCGAGCACCGCCGCTAACAATGCCGGAAATGTTGTTGCGCTGTATAAATCACCGTCTACCATGAGCGGCGCCACCCTGCCCACAATGCCTTCTGCTTCACCATTTGTTACGCGCTCATCGATCTCGACCAGCCGCCCTAGGCGCCGCCGGGCTTCCTCACAGCTGACGTGGCTCGTCGAGCTGCCAAAACGAATGGACCAGTATATGTTTCTATATGCATTATTATCATATCTATATTAGTTTTATTACGTCTGCCTGCCTGAGAAATTTTGAGTGGATTGCATTTTGGATATTATGATTTTGTTGTATTTTGGTTCCATTGATTTAGTCCCAAAATTTTATGTATCACTGACGTAAATCCCGTCTCATTTACATGTGACTTATATTGCTGCAAATAATTTATAAGATTGAAATAAAAATTCCAAAATAATTTTTATATTGAAAATCCAAAAATATTTTAACAAAAAATTTATTAATTGGATCAAAATGAAATATAATTGTATTCTATGAGATCGAAAATGCAATTTATTCGAGAAATTATCTTTGCCCAACATCTTTTACAGTTTTTTTTAATTATTTACTCTCAAATTTATATTAGTAGTATCATGCATGTATGTTTGAATTTCAGACATGATCATTTGTAACATATTATTGGTCGAACATTTTTTACAAATCATTTTTCAGTAATAAATAGTACAATATTGTATAAAATCTCATCCTAATATTTATATTATAGCTCGAGCTCATGACCTAATGACAATAAAAAAATATGCTTAACTACTTGCACCTCGATATCCCTAATGACCTATAACTCGAATCATTTTCTTTTCTTTCAAATTAAGTATAAATTTTTAAAAAATTTTACTCAAATATCCCCACATAAACTCGAATTATTTTCTACTCTTTTTTATTATCACTGCTTAGACATTTTGTTCGAGGTTGTATTTACCTCGATTTTGCTAATTTTAATTCATAAAAAGTTGAGGCACAGTTGTTTCGCTCTTTCATGAATCTTTATTCTATAAGAAAGATTAATTTTAATATGGGTCGTAAAATGATACTTTTAGTTATGTCGAATCAAAAGTTACTTTCTTATAATTTAATAATACTTCATGGTAAATGATACTTGAGTAATTATTTTCGTTCATAATGATTGATATCTTTCACAATAGAATAATTATACTTTTTCTCACTTGTACGCTAAAAAGCTCGTTTTAAGTAGAAACATCAGTGTCACAAAGCAAGATTCATGAGACGATCTCACACAAATCTACCTGTAAGATCTTAGCATAATTCGTAGTATCACTAGTTGTAAGCCATTCACCTTATGTTAAACTATTAATTACTTGCTAGTTAGTCCAATATTATATGTTCTTTTACTACACATACGTCGTCTATGTTATAAACATACACTATCGACCAAAAGGCAATCATAACATTAAAATAAGGCATATATATTATTAAATTATTTAACTACTTCACATGTAAACACGATAGAATTAATTGACATTTGATTTATTATATAATACACACACCTCACCACCACCGCCTAATTTGGCCTGACCAATTTGTTGTTTGTGTAATTTTATAATATACAAGTTGTTGAAGTTGCAGCATTATTGTCATACGCAAATATATAAACTTGTTCGGTTATTAATTAAATTTTAGCAGATGAATTAACATTTGTTTCATTATATATATCGTGCGCGCGCGCGAACACATAATTTGTGGGACCAATTTCGATCAAGAAATGCTGCATAATATTCTTGATTCCTATTGGATAATATATATAACTTATAATGTTATATATGGTGTTCTATCTTGTCACATGGGTGGGTCCATGCTATATGAAGGGATTTGGCACTTTCACAACTATAACCTAGAATTTTCTTCTTATATAATAATAATAACATATTTGAAAATTAATTATTATTATTTTTCATAGATTTCTTCTTACAAAACCTCCAAGTGTCGGATGTCGTTGCAGTCCAGTGAATATTTATTACGGCTACGACATTCAAGGCTCCAATATAATCTTCAAGAGATGTATCAGTGAGGCAAGTAAATTACATTCTAATGATTTCACATAAATTCGAAATATTGACCTTAAGATCATGTGGAAAGTGTTTGCTCAGTTGCACATCGAATTGGCAGACCGGGTTTGGAAATTTTCGTCAATTTTAAACCATCACAAATTCATCATAAAGCTAAAACAAACACATATAAAAATGAGTGAATAAAAATAAACTCGAGGTAGGAACGGGAACCAGACTCATGCATCTGAAAAAATTTTGAATAGATGCAGTGAACTTTTTGTAAATATTGCCATTTAAAAAATAATTCGTTTGAATAGAAAAAAAAATGCTAAAAAAATTGATGTTGTTTTAGTTGCTTTAAAAAAGTTGTCTATCGGCCGCGGGCAAATCGCCGAACCGCAGCCCATGTGCCCGACTGCGGCAATTGAACTACAAATCTGGCCTGGAACGCAGCCCGCGGTGGACTGCGGCATCAACCGCGCGGCTAAATGCTTCGAATTTCAATCTTTGTTGCTACGCCTGTGGAGACTGCGGCCGAGCCCCTATTTTGCTTCTTTTCTTAATTTTCTCACCTTTGCTCAATCCCTTTACTGTTTGGCTCGAACACTTCATGTTTCGAACTCATTTTGAAATTGTGTTGTACTCCATTCACCTTGCAAACACAATCTTTATCAAGAAAATGCATCAAATACATTCAATTTTCACAACAATCATGTTTGAAAACAATGCAAGTACAACTAACAAAATGTGACAAATTTATACAACAATGATCCGAAATATACTTAATATCCATGGAAAACGAGTAGTTATCATGTGGTTGCTGATTTAGTGACGGAATAAACATAAAGCTTCTGTCCATGAACTTGTAGTTCCACATTTGATCCAACAACCCAAGCTTTGTTGAAGACTAAGCAGTGCACACAACTGAAAAACAAAGTCTCAAAACTCATTTCTTGTCGAAATTAGAACTTATAAATGCATACCTTTTTGTATAGTTGAGGTCTTCTGCGCTGCAAGAACTGGTAAAGTTTGAATTAGTACACGCTTGTATTATGAAAAATGAAACATAAAATGTAAAATAAAAATGTAAATGCCATAATTATGTTGTGGTCTGTCGTGTTAGAATCATTTTGAAAAATGAGACAACAGGCATCGTTCTTACCAATCTTTGTCTTCAAATGCTTCTTGCAATTAATATCAGTCAATCTCAACTTTAAGGTCTTCATTCCCAAGTTCTTGCAATTATTACAATTCTCACAACAATGTTCTGCTCTCCTTAAAATAAAAAAAAATAAAAAAAAAAAACTAGCTACTGCTATTTATAAGAACAAAGAAATGGGTTAACTACCCCACTAATTCTATCTTTATTACAAATTATTCATTCTTCTTGAAACTTCTCATAATTGGTGAGCCACTCATTTGTAACTGTCAAACCACTCCCTCAGCCGTTACCTCTTTGAATATTTTGTAACCTTGTAACCGCAGTCAGGAGTAATACTCAACATTCTCCCCCTTAGTCTTGGCATGGTTCGAGATCACGCACACAGAGAAGGTGCCTCATCGACACCAACTTTGCTGCTGGTAGAGCCTTCGTTAGTACGTCGGCTCGTTGTTTGTCTGATCAAACGAACTCAACACTGATTTGACCTCCTTCGACACATTCACAAATGAAGTGTGTCAATATGTTTGCTTCAACCATGGAAGACTGGATTCTTCACGAGCGCAATTGTTGACTTGTTATCAACGAATAGCTTTACCATCTTTGGTTTCAAACCACCTAGTTCGGACAACAACGCTTTCATCCAGATTGTTTGACAAGTTGCTACAGCCGCAGCCATGAACTCTACTTCGCACGAGGAAAGAGCCACTATTTTTTGTTTCGTTGAGTTCCACGAAATCAGAGAATCATTAACATAAAATGTCATGCCCCCCGTGCTCCTTCGATCATCCAGATCTACAGAGAGATCATTGTCCGAAAAATCGACAATTTCTTAATCACCACCTCCCATTTGAAACACTAAACCGAAGTGCATAGTGCCTCGAAGGTATCAAAGCACCTACTTCACCGCCTTGTGATGCATTTCAGTCAGCCTCTCCATGAACATGCTGGAAACTCCAACAGCATAAGAAAGATCTGGCCTTGTATGAAGGAGATAATGCAGACAACCAATGACTCTTCGATACCTAGTGTCATCAATTGGTTGTCCTTCGGGGTCTTTGTGGAGTTGAGCCCTCGGCTCCATTGGTATCTTCGTGGAGTTACAATCAAGCATCCCGAACTGGGTCAGCACCTTCTTGGGATATGTTGTCTGCTTGATGGAGACACCTCCCTCAAACTGAGCCACCTCGATTCTGAGGTAATACGAAAGCAATCCGAGATCACTCATCTCGAATTCCTCCATCATTTGCTTCTTGAATGATTCGACCACTAATGGATCCTCTTCGGTCACTATCAAATCATCAACATATACTCCGACTAAGATGCTGGTGTTCATATTGCCCTTCCTGTAAACAGCTTGCTCCTATGTACACCTTACAAATCCCATCTGCTTCAAACTCTAGTCAAGCTTCAGATTCCATGCTCAAGGAGCTTGTCGAAGACCGTATAGTGCCATTTTGAATTTTAGCACCATATGCTCCTTCCCTTTGACTTTAAACCCCTCTGACTAAGCTACATA
>AYJT01060947.1:0-15727 GCA_001278415.1 Ocimum tenuiflorum | reverse complement strand
CTTTTCCGGTGACGTAGGGCAGGCATGGATTCAGGTACGACACCACAGTGCCGCATCCGATCGCAGCCTCCGACGACGGAGCAACCGCCGCAATCAGCACGGCGGCGATGAGCACTGTGCACAATGAGTTCAGGAATCCGGCCATTGCAAGATGAAAAGATTTGTTTGAGTTGGAGAAGATTTGTGTGTGTGTTTGCATGGAGATGTTGTGTTTATATAGAGTAGTATTAATTTCATGAAATATTTGATTTTAGGATTTTAGTAGGTAGTTGTTGTGGACTATTAATGCTGTACTTTAATTATGACGTATAGTTGGAAATTAGTAGTTGATTTAATGCCTTCGATCTAAGATTTATGCCAAATTAGTCCGATAAATCCGGCAACGTTGAAATTGTGACACGTATCGCATTTACACAGGTGTTTTTTTTTTTTTGGAGGTAGCATTTAGACAATTTAATTACATTCATGACTCAGCTGTTAGATCAATTATTGGAGTTTAAAGGGTGTGCACGAGTTTGACAAACAAAAATTGAAGTTTGAGTTTTGGACTTGGTGTAGCTTCGATTTTACAATTTCGAGCTCAACATTAGCATTTTATTTCTATTTTAGTTAGAAAGCTAAATTATTTATACAATACTATGTAGAAACTTAGACAGGGATCACAAGCCTATTGAGTCGATAATTTTAAATCTCGAGCTCTATTCATGATATGATTAATTAATTTTTATTTTTTGGAATCGATTCAAAATAGCTCCTAAGTTAATTAAACTCATTTACAGCTTTGTTGAGAATATACTTTTAAGTTGCTTTTGGGTTTTTTCTTTTTTTTTGTTTCATCAGCAAACATGCAAAACATATCTATGCTGTCATAGTGTAAGTTGTATTTACGGCTGGCTCTCATAGATAATAAGTCGTGTCCTTAATAAGATAGTTTTAAAATAATGCAATTTGTTTCATTGCACTTGTTGCTCTAAGTTTGTAAGATTCTTAAATTATTTCAAAGATAATAAATTATAAAATATATTGTACTATAAATTAATTTTTTTAAATAATTTATATGTGTGAGAGTTATTTAAAAAGATCTTATATAGATCAATTGGATAAATTTTCTTATTCGAATAATTTTTGTTGCTATATTTTATTTTATTTAAATTGATATTAATATATTAAAAAATTATTTGTATTGCTATTATGAATTTTCTAATTTTTTTTTATGTGAAATGTAACAGGTCCCCCCTCGAATTTTTTTCTGATTCGACCACTGCATATTGATCTTGTGTTTACAAAAGCATAGCATTTTTTTTTTCGGTGTAGGTCTTGTAGAAGCTCTGAATCCCCTGCATCACATCTTTGTATCCAATCTTATCATCAATTTGCAGAGGCCTCAAATCCTCGTTCGTCTTCGGAGTTTCCAATTCCTCCGATATTGTCGGAAGCCCTCCGACTCTGCAGTTCTTCAGCTCCATCTTCATCTGCTCCACCAAATGCTGGTGTTCTGACGACGCATCCAATTCATCGTTCATCGCAATCGGAATCTGAATCTGAATCAAAATGATTCTGGAACAACGACGTCATTTACTCTGGCTTCCCATCTCTTGATTCTTCTAAGCATGAAGATGAAGATGATGGGGCATTTTCTTGAGGCACAAATATGTTCTGTGAAAATCAATTTTCTTTTTTTTTTTATATAAGATGATAAATTAGTCATATCTTCTATGTTTTTGTTATTTTCGATCCTTCTGCGGATTCTCGATCTTCCTGGAGTTTAAAACGCCTGCCGAAGTCCTCTAAAATTGCTCTTAAAAATTAACTATCAAATTTTTGGTTAATAACAGTGTTCCTATCTTAGATTCCTTTTAGAAATTTTAAGGTGGTTCTCCACTCAATGCTCTTCTATATATGTAATTGCAAATTAATAATTTTTAACAACCAATAATTAAGAAAATGGAAAAAATTTTCAACCTAAAATGGATCCAATAAAATCACATCAATGAGTGTAAAAACTTACTAAAAACATAATGAATTGAAATTTAAAAAAATAAATATTAAAAATAATAAAAGTATAAAAAAATTATCCACGCGGAAACAAATATTCTCACATCAAAGGAAAGAAACCATTAGATTTAACACTTAGAGATGCCTAAAAGCTAGCCTTATAATTACCAAACGAACAATTCTTTTAACTGTTTTGCAACTTTTAATATTTTAAAAGAAAGAACAAAAAAAAAAAAAACTAATATAATTAACGATTTAAAACCCATAACTCATTTTGGAATAAATTAACTAGGTCCACATTCACTCTTTTTTTTTTTTTTAATAGTTGATTGATTGTGAAAACGTTCCGCTATTCAGAGAATGTAGTAAGGTTGAGGTTGGTTTTTCTTCTTTCTTGGTTTCTTTCTCCTTCATATCTATGTTTAGAGCACTCTGAATTCTCTGTTACACAATGATATAATACATTGTGTGACAGTGCTTGGATTATTGACAAGTGTATCAATTAAGAGAGATTAATTATGATGGAATATTTTTGTATTAGGGACGTGATTTATCTTTATTTATTTATACATTTGTCACTAATTAAAATAATGTAACACAATGTATAAAAGGGGATTCAAACCGTGTTTAGAGTGGGTAAGGTTGATGAATATTTAGTCTGAGATGTTTGTCGGTTAGGATAGACTTAAATGCTGCAATTAATTACCGCAAATATAGTTGGAAAATAGGAGTTGATCTATTTCAATCACAAAATTTATAAAAATAATTAAAATTAGTAATTAGTCAAATAAAGCGAAAATGAAAGAGTAGCACGTTTACATTATACAAGGAGTACATTTTTTTTTTTGTTGTTCTTTTCCATGATACATGGGGAAATGTCAGTATCACAGGTATTGTGGTCGTTTTCCTTAAAAATTAAAATGGATTATGATCGGAATCGAAAATCCAACAAATTGTAGATGGTGTCGTCTCAAACATTTTCAAGAGTTTTGTATAAATTATATCATTGAACCATAATATAAAGAAATTATTTAATAATAAAAATTAAAATTAAAGTAAATCAAAATTATTGTCAATGAAATTTTATTATTAATAACATCTCGATTGTCCAATTTATAAAGATTAGAAATGTCAAATAAAATATACTAAATACTGATTTTAGTAATAACAATTTAAATTAAATAAATTGCATTGTTTTTTCACTAGAATTTTGTTATTAATAACATTTAAATATATAAAGGACTGATTATAAAAATTGAGTTTCATTATTAATGAAAATATATATCGTTGTGGGTCAAAACTCAAGACCATCGAATTAGGATCTCGACCGCCCACGACTTCCGGAACTGCTGGTCAAAACAAAACAAGGCAAAAAAGTCTCGAGCCCCAGTCCAAGATCCCGGGAAAAGGTCAGGATCCACGAGTAGGTCTGGGAGGAAGACCCTCGAGCCCCCTCTAGCCTCGAGACCCGTCGGTCCAAAACCCTCGAGCTCTTTCACAAAATGTACACAATATCATTTGCACGCTTACGTACATACGGGAAGGATCCAGAATTATTCCTCTACTGAGTCAACATGACACCCAAAGCATGACTCTAACGGTCTAACCTCTTCTACGCACTTTGCAAGAGCGACACATTCAACACTTTCATTTCGTACTGTAGCTTCTTTGCATCATGTGGCAAAGAGCGTCGTTTGTAACTCTCCGACTCCGATCATCAAAATCCTTGTATTTCACCGTTAAATTTATAAAATATCAGTCAGTCCGTTCTTAGGGATTATAAACATTTCTGGAAGTTACGGTGTCCGATTACAATCTAGCCTAGGACCTCAATTTGATTCCCGATCAAAAACGAACCTCAACATATACAACGATAGTAAATTTTGAACTATCACAAGACTCATTCATTCTTACGAAATACTCTCAAATTTCTAACATGTGATCAACTCTTTCTCTCTATTATACGAAATTTAGAGGCCACCACCCCATTAGAGTTTTGGGAAAATAAAATTTGAAAAGGATTTTTGGGAAAATTATTGGAATTAAAATAACATTTAAATCAATTTTGCAATCTTCATATAAATTTTTAAAATTACAAATTTTAATCTAACATTTTAATTTTGCAAAATTCAACTTAAACCTTGAAATTTTTTAATAATTTTACATTTCAATCTATTTTTTAGCAATGTCATATAAATGTCCAGCCAGTAGTTACTACTTAAGATACTTATGTTCAATTATAACTGATCAATTCAAACGAAATTATTAGAGGATTAGTTAGTTCAGAAATACTAATATTTAACTTTGAACCTCAATTAAGTGAAAAAAATTACAACTAGTTAGTTGACACTCAACAAGTATATATAAACTCAAAACGGCCACTTTATACTGGTATTTAGTGAATTTTTCACCTGTTGTAAAAATCTACAACTTCTGAAAGATTTCGTGAAATCACAAAAACAAATGTAATGTTAAAATTGCAAAAACAACAACAATAAAAAAAGGTTTAATAAAATATGATTTTTTTGAAAAATCATGTGAAAATATAATCCCACTGCAAAAGGAAAATCCATCACTATAAAAACAAACATTAGGAATCCATAGTTTGACAACTCCTGTACAAAGACAAAACGCTCAAATTTACCAATAAAACGACAACAGAAATGCAGGAGCAAACAAGTACAAAATGAAGGAGTGAATCAAAGGAAACATACAATTAAGGAAGCAGATTCAGCCAGCTAAATGCCTGGGGGAGTTGTTGAACATGGTGTGCCACATATACGCCTGCGAGAGCACCGTCTCCAGCTGCAGATGAGTCCAGTTATGTGTCGGAACGTGCTGAAGAAACATCACCATCTCCTGGAAGTCGAGCTTCTGCAGTGTTTCCGACCACTGTAAATGCATCATACAACTCAGTTTGTAACTACATCAATTCATTTAGTTTTATTATGAGTGATTTGCATTTTTGGTGTCACAGGATACGGTTCCCTTTTATTTTGGTCTTGAAGAATTACTTTTAGTCCCAATTCCAAAAGTTTGCAATTTTGGTCCAATTTTAATGGAAAATTTGCCCTTGGGACCTAATTTGGAAAGAGATGGGACTAAAAGTGAATCTTTGGGACCAAAATGAAAATGGGACTATCATATGGACCGAAAATGCAATTTACTCTTTTTATCATATCAGATATAGATTTAGAAAAAACAATTAAAAATGTAAATTTTATTCAACCAGTTCCTTGCTTTTAAAAACTCGCCTTAGGCTCCATATGTTTTGTATCCCAAAAAAGTAAGTACTCTATAAAGTTATGAGAAGTCACTTGTTTACATTTTGTTAGTAAAGGAGAGCAAAAATGAAATAAAAATGAATTTTGAATTTATTTTAGGGAGAATCACTTTTCTGGAGAATGCAATTTTGGGCCTACTAGTAAACAATTAAAGAAAAAATAACTATCCCCCACTATTAATAGAATATTTTTATACAAGATTTCATAGACTACTTCCGAAAGATGAAGGCTGCTGTAGATTTTACTTGAATTTTGTGATTTATTTTGTTGATTTCATATATTCTATTGTTGGATTTTCAACAATGAAATATTTGTTTATGTTTTTTTGAAGTTATTTATTCAATTTTTTAATTTATACATCATATCATCAATTCTAAAATCCTAGATATACTACTGGTTCTAAGAGGAATCTAGACAAAATATCGAACGCGGGAGCAGTGCAATAACATAACATAATAAGTTGAGCTTTCTTACTGTTAAAAGAAAACTGGCGTATATGTAGACGAGGAAATCTGGCAAGGCATCCCCTTCAGCGAGATAAGTGTCCCACAAACGAGTGACAAGATCGAACGGGATCTGCACAACGTGTATATTCATTAGTTTTCCCTTCCACAAATCAATGTAGTCACCTGGCATAACTAATAAACTCACATCCATGTATTCTATCATGTCATTACAAATACTTTCATCGAATGTGTCAATTACAAAACAAGATTTTGAGCATGCAGGCATCTACCTCACGTATGAGAAGGCAATTGAACCATCGGAAAGCAAATTGAAGAAATTCGAGTCCCTGGTCCTCCATGTGTTTTGAGCCAGGTTCTATAAATTTAAAGAAAAACAAAAGATGGAAATAGTCAGTCGAGATTAATGAGCCAAGCAAACGAAATTTAAACAGAACTGTAATATCATCTAGTTGTGAAACAGCAGTCTAAAATGTCAACAGCTTGTAGTTTCTCGGGAAACTAATTTATAAATTATTATTTAGTAGTTCCACTGAAGTTTAATCGATAAGTTAATTCATCATTTTTGCTATTTACACAACAATTTTCATCATTCCAACAAATATTTTATCAACATAGCATGGGCTCTTGAAGTTAACATGAGGGTGGAATATTTTTGCCTGAAGTACCTCTAATACAAAGTGTTCATTTATATATTTTCTTAATAAAAATATTAAACAATTGAAATATCTCTAAATTACACCCTGAGGCTCTGTTTGATTTCATTTTTTCTGGCAAAGAGACCTCATTATTTCCTAAAATCAGCATTCCCTCCAAAATCAATTCAAAAAAATCCACTCTACTTTCTCTCCTTAACTAAAAAAATGTTAACTACTAACTAATTAGCATTAACTTTTTCAGGGTAATTCACTTTTTTCAAATACAAGTCAAACACACCAATACAGACCCCTAGAGCAGCTCACAAAATTTAAAAAAAAAAGGAACTCCTTAGAAATTGTACTATCTACCATAAGAATGTGATAATGATGGATGGATGATTATTTAACTCAAATATTTCTTGTGCACTAATGCAAAAATGCCTTCACGGGAATTATGTGGCAGATATTGTTTACTTATATAAGTTCATAATGTGATTTTATTACAACAGAACATGATAAAAATAAATAAATGCCAATGCATTGACACCATTGTGTTTACAACTAGAGGGCATGCATTCATTTTAAACCAGACAACATAAACAATAAACTTTTCCATGGCAACATGAACAACAGAAATAAGCAGTGAAAAACAATAAAAACAAGTTAAACATCGTACCATCGATTCTTCCCACCAATTCCTTCAGCTTAAACACGAGCCGCTGAATTCCAGGCTGGGCAAATGTGTAATGATCTTGCATGCCGTCAAGCAACTTTGTTAGACACCAATAACAGTCGGCTTCTACATCCAGCATCTTCTCAGGAGGTAGATCAGCCATCGACCAAGTCTCGACATTTCCCTCTAAGTATTCAGACAAAAAAACAACTAGAAAGGGTGTAGCAAGATCATTTATTCCCTGCACATAACCACTCGCTGGATGCCGTATAGCCCTGGAAGAAGAAAAGACGGAATTGCAGCTTAGAGATAGATGAGAAGATATATTGTCTATCAGTGTAAATTAGTATAATCTTATTAGACTCATTGTTGATAAAAATTAACAGTTGCTTCTACCATGAACCCAAAGGGGCCGCTGCACTACTAAAGTTGTGAAATTAGAAGAGTTTGTTAAGTATTAGTTGTAGTTAAAGATTTCATTGTTTTTATTTGACATGAATATTGCAGGGCCGTAAATGAAATGCTTGTGAGAGAATCAATTATCTAAACTCTCTCTCACGTCCTAATTCTCTCTCCCTTTCTGTGTCATTTCCCTCTTCCCCTCTGTTCTTTATTCTTCTTCTCTGCCTCCCTCATCCTTCTCCTATAATCAATCCTCCCCACTCAATTCATTAATCTGCAGCTCAACAAACTCAACAAATCATGGTCTATCGCAAAGTAGAAGTTATCACCATGGATGATTACAAGGAAGCAGAGATTATTACAATTGGTAGTATTGATTATTCAACCAATTATCACAAAATATGTAGAAGTCATGACCGTAGATTACGATGAGGGAACCGAGATCGTGACAGTTTCATGATAAAATCAAATCGAATCAATCAAAAATTTCATGCATCACGTGGAAATGAGTGAACTATCAAGGATAAATGTGTGGCGATCTTACAAATATGTTAAAGAACATTATACACATAGACTATTTTAGAATTTTACATCCCGGTCAAGTCACTCCTGTATCAGAGATTAGAGTGTCGAAGGTAAAAAGTACGCCATTTCTTACCTTCAACTCATCCCTTTGAGAAAATATATGTACAAAGTACAAACAGGAATATTTTCCACTTTACACTACCAAAGGCTCATTCTATAAGACCGCAAACGAAGCTCTAATTTTATTTTCAACTAATCAAGTCTAAATGAGATGCCACAAAACAGAGTATTTCATCTTATGTAAACGCAAACGAAAAGATAAAATAAGAACAGAAGAGCATCTAACCACGTATAAAGTATTCGCTCCAACGACTTCTGAACTTCTGCTTGTTTAAAGAAAGAGACGTCAGGGACAGTTCTGGGACAATCAAGACGAATCTAAGATGCATGCAAGAACACCGATAAGAAGCATGAATGGCAGAACATGTATCGAAATTAGAAACAGTTAAGGCCCAATCAAGGACTCAAAACCTGATGAAGCATGTTAATCTCTTCTTCTGTGCGCTCCATATCGGGAATATCGTAATGTAAGGCAACACAATCAAGATACTCCAGCCGCTTTCTTCTCAGCACCGCCTCCCTTCTATCTAAATTAGAGGGCGCATATCCCTGTCGTTGGTTAATACTTTATGTTCATAATATCAAATCTTACCAAAATAATTCTAAACTTTTAACACAAAGGCTCCGTCTGATTTCGTTTTTTTTTTTTTCAATAAAAGTGCACTTCACTTTTTTTAGAAAAGTAATTCCCTCCAAAATAAATTCAAAATTCATCTCTACTTTTTCTGTCCCCTAATTAAAAAAATGTAAACAAATGACTTCTCATAACTGTTTTAGAGTACTTCACTTTTTAGGGTACAAATCAGACGGAGCCTAAGGGTGTGTTTGAAGCTTGTTTTAAAAAGTGAAGTACCCTAAAAAAAATTTATGAGAAGTTGTTTGTTTAGATTTTTATTAGTTGGGAAGAGAGAAAAGGTAGAGATGAATTTCAAATGTGTTTTGGAGGGAATCACTTTTCTGAAAAATGTGAAGTGCACTCTTCTGGAAAGGAAAAAAAATCACAAACAAACGGAGCCTAATATTACATAAAAATGAGGAGATTTCAGGACCTCCGGTGTCATGAAACTATCAGATTTAAAACGTATCCGCTGAGTTAACATTCAGAGACCTTAAAAGAGATATCAATGGAATAAAAAGAGCTTCTCCTCAAAATACAAATATACAATTATGCATAAAAAAAATTGCAATTTTTGGTGAAAAAATTACTAGTATAAGAGCATAGAAACTTATCCCACCAGAACACAAATTACCAAAGACATTTTAGAACTAAACATACGCATAAAAAAATATGAGCTCGTTAGTAATTGTTATTAGATGTATAATCTAGGGAAGGATATCACAAAACTAGTCATACCAAGAGAAGCCGCCATACAGTAGGACGCAGATGTGGTGGCACTCCACTCCATGCTAATTCACGAAGTTTCTCTGCAAATTGCAGAGAAAAAAAGTGGACAATATGAGAGTGATGAGGGAAGCATTGCATGATAAAACAAAATAAAGAAAAACTCAACATTATGAGAGGTTCTTCTACGTGTCACTTTAGAGCTTGTGCAGTGTGCACTAGCACAACACTTTTTATTTGAGGCTATCAACAAATTTCTCTTTTCCTTTTCATTAATCTTTCTATTTTCACTACTATTTACAAGAAGCAATTTACTTGGTATAAACCAAGGTTTAGTTTTATATGCCTTGTATAGTAACACAAATTCCGGGAAGAGTGAAAATCCCAGATTCAATATGGGTCGCTTTAGGATGTTTTTTCTTTCATTCCCATCCAATCAAAAAAATCCTTGGTGGGAGTTTGGTGAATTGGTTTCTGGAAGAATAAGATAAAAAAGGGCCTCAGAATGCAGCTTTAGAAATATTCGTAAATAAAAAATGCAACAACTACTATAAATATAACTCAGATACAGCTATAGATATGGAGGCAACAATCACATACTGAAAAGATTGAAATATTATACATCCAGAAAACTACAATATACAAACACAAGAGGAGAGTGTAGACTACCTATGTCTATGGTCGCTTCGGATAATTCCTTTGTGATTTTCGTCAGCCTTGCAGAATCCGTAGCTCTAGCACCTAATTTTGTCGTCTGAACCTGGATTGTCATGTTTTTGCTGACCGTACTCAAAGAGTTTGCATTGTCAGCAGCAGAAACGGAATCCGATTCCACTTTGTGTTGGTGTTTATCCTAAATACAGAAGAATGCATCTGATTCAGCCAAAATTAAATTTTACACCATGGAATAAATTAACATACTAGAGGCAAGAAAGAGGAAGAGAACGGCACCTCAGTAAAGTTATCTGATCGTCCCGCATGTACAACATCACTGTCTGAAAACCTCACTCCACTTCTCGGTGAAGGTAAAAACGATGGCGGAAGAGGATCCGAACACCTTGTTATTGATACTTTACCAGGAAATGTACGACCCTTGAGCAACCTGCATCTCAAGACACCATTTAACATATTCGAAGCTATGCATTCATTTCATCTCAACGACAATAGGGAAGTCTAATCAAAAGTGACTTGAGGTCAAGAGTCCAGTATAGATGATATTAATCAAGACTTTTTTCAATCACTTTTGCCTGGGCTCTATATTAGAGTACTGAGTATAAATAAGAAAACAAACAACAAAGTACTGCTAACTAATGAACTTATACTTCACAAATTCAAAGCTATGCATTCCTTCGATCTCAACGATATTATGGAAGTCTAATCAAAAGTGACTCAAGGTCAAGAATCCAGTATAGATTATATTAATCAAGACTTTTTTTCAATCACTTTTGCCTAGGGATGTATATTAGAGAACGAGTATATATAAATAAAAAAAAAAACGAACAACAAAATGCTGCTAACTAATGAAATTATATTTCACATATTTGAAGCAATGCATTCGTTTGATCTCAACGACAGTAAAGAAGTCTACTCAAAAGTGACTCAGGGTCAATAAGCAAGTATAGATAATACTAAAAAAAACTTTTTTTCCAATTACTTTTGCCTCGGGCTGAATATTACAGAACGAGTATAAATTTAAAAAATTAAAAAAGAGCAATAAAATGCCGCTAACTAATGAAATAAAGTGCATTTATCACGTCTGCAGTATAATTACTATCTGGAAAACATTCAAATAATGAAATGCTGGATTTAGGAGACTTGAGCCAAGGAAAATAAAGTTGAAATCTTCTTTGTGCGTCGGTTGAAAAAACATGTTTTTGAGGGGAGGATACTGTTTCACCAATCGAGTCGCATGTATCTAACACATTCATACCTAACGATTTTCCACAAAGTGGTGACGAAACGTATAACTTGTACAAATATTTTCATTTTCTGAGTCTGACATACTCCATTTTACAGATAAGAGTTAAGATTGATAATTCATTGATAATATGGCTAGAACGGGAAAGCAATTCAAATATCAATAAACAAATAGCTAAATAACATATAGAACTACAATTTTTTTTTGCTAAAGTTCAGATTTTTCCGACTGAATTACAAAGTTTAGGTGCAGTATTCGACATCTACACAACGATCTAACGATACATCAAAAATGAGGAGGAATTGAAAAGGTTAAAAAATGAATCCAATAAAACCACCACCTCGTCTAAAATTCAGATCACCAGTGTTAAATTGGAGAAGCCCATTTGAAATTTCCCAGAGGATTTCCAATAGCGAGTTCAACTCAGAGAAGTAAATTGAGAAACCGGCTTTATATTAAAAATAAAAGGCACAATAATTCCTTAAAGGAAATGAATGTCGTAAATGAAAATGTGGAGATCAAAATGTAAACAGGCGTACCCTTGAATGTTTCTGAATGTTTGGCTGAATCTCGAATCAAAATTCGAAGGTGAGGAAGAAGAAGCAAATTCATTGTTCCGATCTTCTTCTCCACCGCTAAAATTTCTCATAATCTCTTTTTTACTTGCTTGCAAATTATAATCACGCCCCCAAAAATTGAAATTTTGATCAGTTTTATGTTGGCTTTCGCCCTGCGTAATATCCTTCCTGCATAGGAAATATTCTTTTGTTTTTTTTTTAAAGAAAAAACATAAATAAGGCAAAACATGTAATAAACCATGTTCTCCCTAGCACCTTTGTCGAACATCAATTCTTTAAAAAAAACATCAATCGATGACAAGTTATTTGAAAATTTTTAATTATATGATAAATTATGTGAATTTTGTGCAAATGATAAACAGCCCAACTTCAAATAATATGATTTTCTCTAGCATTGAACTGGCAATTCGACTCTAGCTCTTGTTTGGATGTCCAGCGAATATGGAGTGATCGTTAGTGCATAGACATAGATAAAAAGAGACTCCTATTGACCTTTAGATTGTGTAAGTGGAATATGAATGAACATTTGGATCCTAAATGAATGATTTTGAAGCTATAGAAGTAAGATTGTAGTTGATGACAACTTAAAAGAATTTGATATATACTACTCTTACGATATGGCCTTAACATGGGTAGCCTTTATGGCCTTAACTTTTTCTTCTTCACTTGAACCCCCCGAACTACTTCCCACCGGAGCCTTCATATTTTTCTCCGCTTCACCAATCTCCAATAATGGACATTAGTTTTTTTTTTTTAATTTTATTGTGTAAATGAGTATGATCTTAAAAAATTCATGTAATCTAAAAGAATTTGTTGGAAGGACTAATACAAGTTTTCACCCAAAAAATAAAATGGGACTCTTTGTCCAAGCAAGCCCAACTAAACAAATTCTTTAAGAAAATCTTCTGTTAGACCCACCTAAATGATTTAGACAGGTCAACTTATTTTTTTAATTCGATTACACCATTATTTATTTGGGTTTGGGATTGTAGGAGTGTGTTATTTAATTCCACCTAAATTATTTAGCTGGTATAAACGAGTTTTTGTCATTTCCTTTTAGAATGTGGGACCACATCTCCATACACACATCAATAAGTTTCAAGATAAGATCAAGAAAAGGTGTGTCTTAAATCTTTTAGACTTTATGTAAAACAAGTAGAGGGAAGATCCAAATGAACGTATAAAAAATTTAAGGTTTTGTCTTTCTCCATCAACGTGTTGCATTCCGTCTCACTCTTTGTATTTTTAAAATTATTTTTATTTAGTATTTCTTTTTTCAATTTTAATTTCTCATCCTTTAATTCTTCAATTACATAGGGCTATTATACTTAATTATGTTATACACTTATTTTTTCAATCTTTAATTGTTAATTATTGGTTATTAAACTTTAATTTTTTACAATTGTATTCTAATACTAATTATGTATATTCTAGTTGGGTATAATAAACCCTACCAAATAATTTCAAATTAAACTAAAATATATAAAATTGAAATTGAAAAAATATCAAATAGGACATAAAATATAACACAAAGATATAATATGTGATATGCGGCACATTTTGGTGAGAATATAGGCTTTAGATCTTCTAGTGCTCCATTCCACTTCCTACTCACAATTAAATATATTACTTTTTATAATGTAAATTATAAAAATAAAAATTAATTATGATATAATACACTCTAATTAGTATTTATAAACAAAAATCTGAATTTAAAAAAATATAATCATGAATTAATTGACTTTAATAATGAATATTAACTAAAAATTAAATACTAAATTTATTGTATATCCTAATTTAGTGGAGTAAGCTTTTCATTAAACTTGTAAAATTATCCTAAGTTATAATAAATTAAAATTTTAAAAAAAAAATTAATATAGGATGTGGAATAGAGGGTGGAGTAGAATGTGGAATAGAGGATCTCAAAATCGAAAATGTATAACCAACGAACCAAATAAACTTGATAAGATTCTATGCGAAATGAAATGATTCTTTGCCATAAATATCAATATTTGCCTACTACCAAGTGGTGGTTTGATCAAGACAACATGAAAAAGCCAAGCCATTTATACATGTAGCTGCAAGTATAGGAAATATTTGTCTTTATTTTCTGTCTGGAAGTTGAACTAGCTAGTTTCTATAAATTTAGTGCATATCACTAGAAAATTCATGAATCAAACATGAAGAGTGCTTCGTTTAAACTACCTTTCTTATTTATCCTTGTGCTCATTTCTTCAGGTAATTTTTATATTTTATTCTCCCAAAGACACTACTACATCACTATAACTACTATTAATAATATATCTTAATTTGGTAAAAAAAAATGTGCTAATTTTGATAAATAGCTGTAAAGGAAATTTTTTTTATAAATAGAGATAAATCAGTTTCAGGGTTGAATATTTCCCATGTCAGTGAGTTAATCATGTTTTCTTGGGTTGAGATCCCGCGTTATACAATATTGTTATATATTTATTTTACATTATATGAATGATTGATATATGTACTAATTAACTGAATAAGGGATCTCAATTATCTGGATAGTACATAATATGTAACATAACATTATTGTATAATAGGGGATCGCAACCGTATTTTTTTTTGTCAGTATCATATATATATATATAGATGTGTGTGTCTCTTATTGTTTCACATGTTAATCAATATTTTCTTTTGTGTTATACGCGAGTAGATACAACACATCAATTGACTTGACCAACGGCTAAGAACAAATATATTCCTTGTGCGTTATATAACGATAATAATAATTCGCATCTCAATAATAATAATAATTCATCATAACGTATATTATTATGTCATTTTTATGGATTGAGTATTCAATGCACCAAAAACAATGTTAAAATGTATAACAGATCAAATGAAAAAATTTAAATTTTGGCCGTTGATCAAGTGGAATCAGAGGACGAGATTATTCTTGTATAATGGTCTGAATCTGACTAGATTATCTATGAAAATTACAAATACTCATACATAGCTAATACATAATATATGAACATCAATTACGATCCAAGACGTGGAGTAGAAGATCTCATGTGCATGATATACACAAATATGATGAAAAATCAACTCCTAAAACACCTAGGTTAATTAATCAACTCGAGATTCATCTCTAGGTACATCTTGTATTTCACATGCCAATTGCCGTCAAAACATACATATCTCTCCATCTATTGAAATAAAACACGAGATATAACACACGACGAGTGCAGCTTTCCAGGCATCCACAGTGGAAGCTGCAGCAGAGCAATCGACTCGATTCGTAAAAATGTCATCTATCACTACGAGAAAGCAGATGTAGAATTGTCCTGCATTTTGTGGGAGCGCTTTTGATTGCAGCGATTTATGCGGTAGCTTCTGTTGGGATGGGGGATGTATTTATAAATCGAACTAGCACGCATCACGAGCTAAAAATACATGACCCTTAGTCATGTTGTATTTCAATCTCGTGTCTTATTTCACTGGTCTATGCTATAATAAAATAAAAAGTGGCATATGCTAGTGAAGAAAACATGAGAATATTTTAAGTGTGATAGAATAAGAGTGATATAGTGTTAGGAATTCAGATGTTTTGATGTTGGAAACCATGTCAGTAGTTTAGGACTGATTAGAATGTAATAATCAAATAGGTCTGATCTGTAATAGTATAGGGTTCCGGAGAACTGAAGCTGAAGAAATCAAAACTAAGGACATAAAGCTGAGTGGAACTTCATACAGCTGAGTGGAACTTCAGTTGATGACAGCTAGCTGAAGCCAACCCAACTGAAGTAGCT